>JAQZBX010040181.1:0-22763 GCA_029593785.1 Cabassous unicinctus | reverse complement strand
AAAAAAAACATTGTTAATAAGGGCTCTTTTGGGAATTTCAAGGACAGAGCTTCTAAAACAGACATATTTTCCTATATAGACATGGGAAATAAAACAAAAACAGTACAAAAATAGTACATCCTGAAAGTGGATATTTGTATGTTCATTTAGATGTATTTTTATCAGGATATAAATATTTTAATTCATGAAATATGAATTTGTTTACCAATTTTTTAGGGCTCTTGAAGTAATCTACATTTCTAAAGGTTCTTTTATTTTCCAATTCTCTATCATGATGCCAAAGGTGGCTCATGGAAAATCTAGTTGCACAGCTGATATCCCTTTTGGCTGTAAACATAAAGAGACTGATTTGGAATGGGCTGATGAACCCAGGGAGAAGTTTTGGCAATCATACTCTTTACTGCCCATCTGAATCAGTCACAGTAGACTGGTCAGACTTGAATTAACTCTGAGCACAAATAATCAATGGAATATGTAAATTAGGTTCAAGTTGAAAATTTTTATAACATGTGTATTCTAAATGCCAATTTTATTTAAATGCCTAAATCCAGGGTGATTGTATGGGTATGTCTTAACCAGCAAAATGACACACTAGATGCAATAAACAATTGCAATTACAGTATAAAGCTGTTCTGAAAGATTTAGCTAACTTTCCTGATATTCATGAATTTCCATACCCAGCTGCACCCTGTTCTGAGGAGCTAATGTGCCATTTAGTCCTAGCATTGGCCAGTACATTTGCACTGAAATAAAAATTGTGTTTCCTGGGTACTGACCTCATTTCCTGCAAATGTATGACTTTGATCACCAGGGCAACAAGAAAGGGAAATGTGGATGGTTCAGCTTAAAACTATTTCCACTAATAGAAAAGTGAGGCCCTTCTTTTGCTTGATCATTAGTGCCATAAGACAGCAACATTCCCTTCGGATAACAGATAAAAATAGAAAAAAGTTAGGGGGTGCTGATGAGAAAAACAAATGTCACTGGAGTGGTGATGCCATATACTGATTAAACATTACACTGGAAAGGAACATAAGGCCTTCTAGTCCATATACTAGATATTTCAGGTGAAGAAACTAAAGACCAATTTCTAGGATAGTAGAGTTAAAGGACAGCTCAATATTCATGCAAGTAAAAGAGGTTGAGAAAGAAATGAATGTATATACCATGGATGCTATATGCCAGGGACTTCACATGTGTTATCTCATTTAATTCCCCCAACAATCCAGTGATTCAGGTGTCGTTATCCACCCATTATTGAAAGGAAACAGAGTCTCAGAAAAGGTATGCAACTGTCTAAAAGATGGAATCACTATTTAAGTGCAAATATTACAGGGATAATATAAACTTTTTAACAATCAATATATTGTGGGTACTAAGAACTCTGAATGGATGCCAGCCTTAATTCTTGGGGCTCCTGAAGGCTTCTCTTCATGTCAGGCCTTTCTTCTTCAGTGTTTGGTTGTGGGAATAGTAGGGTACTAGGATATGGGGAATAGGCTGTTACTTAAGTACTGAAATATGTTATCAGTATGACAAAATGTTTAAAAGCTTTGGATGTAGAATGAGAAAAAAGAAAGTACTTTGATTCTCTGCATTTTACTTATTGGTCAGGTTACTTAACACAGTGCAAACTATTCATCAAATATTCAATAAAATATAGTGTTACTATTACCAGAATTTAAACTGAGATCTTTAATAAACGAAAAAGTCATATTCTTCATAATATGCATGATAGCTATCAAAAGAAAGAAAGAAAGAAAGATAGATAGATAGAATTGAAAACTTTAATACCAAACTGGATTTTCTGGCCTTATATGGTGTTAGAGAGAATATTTAAAAATTTTTCCTATTGTATAATAGTGAGACAGATGCAATATACTGTAGATTGCGTGCATATATAAGATGTCTTAACTTATAGGGTCTCCTCAGATAGTATTTAGTGACCCCTGCTGATTGAATCATTGAAAATATGCTACTTTGCATTTGTCCTGCCTATTTGTGCAAAAGAACTTTTATTTCTTTTTAAGCTTCAATATCCGTTCTAAAAAGTGTTTATCTTTCTATCTTAGCATGTATTCTATTAACCTCTGATTCTTTTAGGCTCATCCTGATACAACACACATTGTATTTTCTACTTTAAAAATCTGCTGAGGACCTTTATTTCATCTAGCACATGGAGTGAGTGTTAAAGGTCAAGCTATATCATCCATACCCAGTGGTTTCTTACTGAAGAAAGTTAAGATAACAATTGTGAGGGAATAACTTTCTTGGTGAGGCTCAGTGGTACAGCAGTCTAAAGAGAAAAATAAAGTATTACTGTTTTGACAGCTACTAAATTAGAATATTATGTGGATCAGAGACAATAGCACAATTAAGAATTTCAAAGAACACTGTCAGTAGAAGGAATACAAGCACATTGCCATGATCACAATAAACTCTAGAGTTAATACTAGCATTGTTGAAAGTATCAGCACTCATCTCAAAACCAAGAGTAGACATCTTCTGATATGAAATCTGCCTTACAACTTTCAACTGGTTTTGCCAAGGATCTCTCTCTCTCGCTCGCTTGCTCACGCTCACACACATACATACACACACATACATCCCCTCATATGCATACACACACAGTCCCCACACACACACACATATGGTCCCACACACAGACTCATCTTGGCCCACACACATCCCACCAATACAAACATCTGTTCATGCCCACAAGGAACCCACTGACAACTGGAAAGAATAGTAAGTATATTGCAGTACTCACAAGCACCCAAGGGACAAAGAACTTTTTACCATAAAACTGTAAATAAAAAGCTTATGCATATTTTTAAATTACCTGAATCTTTGAGTGAAGATAAACCACAGTATTTCCCTCCTCGATACCTAATGAAATAAACAAAGTATCACTAGTAAAAGAAAAAATACAGTAAAACAACAATAACAGAAACAAATAAACTAAACACCAAACATTCCCATCCCCTTCCAATAACACCAAGACCAACCCACGAAGACATGGTTACAACTTAATATGATAATCTTCAAAGAAACAGTAGACTCTATTGGTGCAAGAAATAGAAGATTTTATTGGAGCATTAAAAGCTCCTAATACCACTCTCATATCCCAGAAATAATTCTAAGTTTGAACATTTCCTGAGACTTGTCACTAGTGCCCCCAAGCCTGAAAAGAAGCAAATTAAAGGGCTAGTGGAGAGAGATAAGTAAAAATAAAGACCTGAAGGGAAGCTGACTCAATCCTATAGAAGTAAAAATTTATGTCTTGAATCTCAACTAACTGACTGAACAAAATTGGAGGGTATCCCCAGCTATAGTATAATTAATATTAAGGTTTCCTTAATTAATATTAAGGAAAACTTATCACAGTACATTTAATAAATCTCAAAAGAAAGAACAGAAACATGTCTTGTCACACACACACACATGCACACACACACACACACACACACACACACACAAAGCTGAATAAGTCTCAGTTGAGCTTTATCTTTGATCTTCAGAATAGAGGAGATAATAAATCATTTTCACATTTTTTGAACAGGAGAAGTTATACACACTATATCAGAGTAGTCGTCAAACATAAGTAATGAAATAAAAGATTGACTATGTATGTATACATTTATATATATTTATGTATATTTTCATATGTATATATGTTTATATATATATATATGAGTGATAAAGAATCCATCCAGAATAATACATGGGACCAAAAGAAATTATCTTAATTATTTTTGTCACATTATTGACAATCTTAAGAATATCTTGAGGAAGCGGGTGTGGCTCAATGGATAGAGCTTCCGTTTACCATGCGGGAGGCCCCGGGTTCACTTCCCGGGGCCTCCTTGTGAGAGCGGGCCGGCCCGTGCGGCGCGGTGGGCTGATGCAGCGGGACCTCACAGCAAGGGGGAGATAAGCAGACACCAAAGAAACACACAGCGAATGGACACAGTAAAACACAAGCAGCAAGGGGGGGATAAATAAATAAATAAATAAATCTTTAAAAAAAAAAATATCTTGAGTTCAATAAATGAGCTCAAAAAAGAGATGATAATAGATTGGCATAAAGATAGAGATTACAGAGCTAATAAATGGTTTAAAATGACATTACAATTGTAGAACTAATAAGTAAAAATCAGTGTAACAAGCTGAAAGCTAAATTACTGATGCCAGGTAAAAGTTTTAGATAATCAAAGAGACTGCAAAACAGAAAAGATTAAGAGTTCAAACAATTCGTGAAAAGATAACAGATATAGGGCAATGACAGTCCAATATCAGAATAATTTTTAAAAGAATGAAGAACAGAATAAAAAGTTTGAAAGGGAAAATGATATTCCAGAAAAATGCTTATATAAATGACCTTGAATATTTACATATAACAACATATCCATATTAAAATATTGAATATCAAAGACAAAGGAAAAAAAAAACACATTTCTTCAGGTACCCTGACAGAAAAAATCCCTGAAAAATGGAAATTTATACCAATTTGAGAGTTTTTCAAAGAAATATTCAAAAGAGGAAGATAGAAGAAATATGTCTACAAATGTCTAAGGGTAAGAAAGTATGCTTCAAAGATGTTATACCTAACCAAGGAAACTTTTAAGTATAAAATTAACAAAACAACCATAAAAAACATTCTCAAGTGTGAAAACAATAGTTAATAAAATATTCATGAACTGTCACACACACAGACACACACACAGATTGAACAAATTATAAGATTAAAAACAAATAAAGATTTTAGACATTATTGTAAAAACCATGGTTAAAAGATGAGAATTTGAAATTAAAAGCAATCACGTAAGAGGAAACACTGTGGGGACTATGATTGAAAAATCGAATGTAAATGTTGCCAATTGTTGCAATATTAAAATATAATAAGGTGATCCGTATAATTGGAAGGTGGGAGGTGAATATTGCCAATTTCTGTTTTCATTGCAAGGAGTCAATGTATCTTAACTAACATTAAAATGTAGTTTTAAAAGGTAACACCTTTAATTTTCCAATATTTTCACAATCTTGTTAATATTAACAATATATTGTCTGAATTTCATCAATTTACATCATATACATTCATTTTATTTACTTAATTAAAACATAATTACATTTAATACTTAAAATATATCATGCATATTATAATCCATTTCTTAAACACATTTGTCATTCTAGCTAATCAGCTAAATCTGTAGCTATCTTTTCTTCTACCTGCACATATGCCTGTAGAGATGACTAGAATGACAATTACCTGAAGGTAAACACATTAATTTTGATGTGGCAGTGTATTAGTTTGGCATTGTTTGACCTCATTCTAATGAGCATATATCATTTTTACCACGTGGGGAAGAGAGTGGGTATTAAGAGAATAAGTCACATGATAGGTGGTGAAGAACAGTAATTATACTAAGGAACTTGAACTTAGTCTCACTATCTTACTACAAAATTCAAGGATTTTCTTGGTAATTCCAAATCTGTCAGGCAACAGAAAGGGGAAAATGATATCTAACAGGTCTGTAGGGTAGGGGGTAACGGTTTATTTGTTAGAGTCCTTGCAATTTTATAGCCCACAATATTCTCCATCCAGATATATTCTTAAAACTATTAACATTCTTGCATTCTCTAAGATAGCTTTTCCTCAGATGCCCTTCTGAACATCATTTCCTCTGATTCTAGTCACCTACAATTAGACATTTCTGACCTCCCCATTTTTTTTCCATTTCCTAGAGCAATGAATTTTTGCTATCCCATTAAGGTCCAAATTCCAGGAGAAATTTTGCAATTAATCCAATGGACTCATCCAAGGTTCTAATTTTAAAATATATGTTATGGAATATAGTAAGATGGATTAGGGATAATGTGAAGTGTTAAAACTATATATAAAAATAAGAATGACATTATAATATATGTGGAGTTTGCAGATATTGGCCTGTTTATAGTTATTAACCCAGCTTATATAGCTACCTCAAAGATCCTCTTATTTATATTTGTATATAATAAAAAAAAAAACTTCATTTTTATATGATATTATCTCATCTAAACAAATCTTTGGGAAACAGATTGAAGTGTCTTTTGGAGAAATTAATCTCTTTCACTTTTCCTGATACAGAATGAGACCCATCATTTTGTATGAGATATAGACTACCTTAGTGGTGTTTAATAGCGAGCCATTTTCAGAGGGAATAAGATTTGATATTGACAAACAAAAAGGAAGGCAGAAACTAATGGGGGGAAAAAACTGCCATGACATGTAAATGTACTGAAAGCTGATGACTGAAAAGAAGAACACATATAGCATAGCTGAAACATAGTCCATTTCCAGTTCATGTGATTCTTAAAGAGTCAGGGCATCTAACACACACTGGAATCATTTTTGGAACATAATACTGAGAGCCTATCTCCTCAGCAATATCTAGAAACCCTAACATTAATCTAAATAAAGCATTCCTCTCATTGTTTTTGTATCATTTGGCTTCATGAACTTCTGCAAGAACTGAACAAGTAGATTTGTGCCCTGCCAGTCAAAGAAAACTGGCAAGGAAAATAATTGGCATAGTGCTTCAAGGGAGATGGATTTCAGCCAAACAAAGGTACATCCTATATTAGTATGTAAGCTTAACAATCAGGCAAGTCTAATGCTGGAAGACCTCTGGGTCAGAATATTAACATACCTCCCTGACATGCTAGCACTGGAATTGAATGTCAAGGAAAGCATCTATAATTAGAAAACAACTTAATTGTGATTTATAGGTGTCTGACAGGCTGACACTTGATCTTTACTTACTCTCTTACTAGCTTAATGTTCTTTTTATGTCCGGAGAGATATAACTCAAATTAAAGGTTTTGTCTATTGACTTTATACTCTAATAGTTACTTAGCTTTTCTACATGCATATCTTGCTTTCACTCAATCCTTATGTTCTAACATTTCTTTAACCTACAGCATGTTTCATTAAAAATACATTTAGAATTGTTGGAATGATAAAGCCTATTAAAGAAGTTTGCTTCAATAAATGTAGTAAAATTACTAGGTAAGCAGGCAAAGTTTAAAGAAATCCATTGATGCATCTCCAACTCAAAACATTAGGATCAAGGTTATGTGTTCCCAATTTGAAAATACATATAAAGCAATAATGGACAAAACATTTGATTTAATAAGTTTTGTGGCTACTTGTAGAAACAGGAAAATACTTTTATTTCAGAATCAAATATATTTGTTTCATAATATAATGTAGAATATGGCTCTGTCAACATTTCATATGTATTTCCATATTACCTACACTGAAATAAGAAAGGCATAATGTAAAAGAAATAAACAATAAGTCTACATATTCAACTACTTGTCACTAAGACAGACTGATAAATAATGAAACCTTATGATATCTAAATAGCCAGTTACATAGTAAAATTGATAAAAAGGCAGTAGTCACCAGAGGTTCTGAGGGAAAGGAGAAGGAAGAATAGATGAAACATTGGGCATTTTGGGGACATTATAATTGTTCTTCAGGATATTGCAATGATGGATACAAGCCATTAAACATTTTATCAAAACCTATAAAATTGTGCAGTATGAAGTGTAACCCATAATGTAAACTATAGACCATGGTTAGTAGCAATGCTTCAAAAGGTGTTTATCAATTTTAACAAATATATCACACTAATGAAAGATGTTGTTAATGGGGGAAAGTGTGTGAGTGAGGGTGGGGTATATGGGAATCCCCTATATTTTCGATGTAACATTTATGTAATCTAAAGCTTCTTTAAAAATATTGAAAAAATTTTAAAAAGAGCCATTTCCTCTCTTCCTGGGGTTTGCCTTTCTCCTGACTCAGCTGCTCTGCGATCTCCACAAGGCCAGCAGTAGACTATCAGGTGAATGGCTCGTCTCTTTTCCTGGGGCCTCCGCCGTGTCTAATTGAAGCTTTCTTTCTGCTCCTCTGTGTGCTTACTTCCCGGGCTCCAGCATTAAAACTCCCAACACTGTCCTTTGCTGTGTATTCTCTCTGTGAGTCCTCACCCATCAAGGGGGCGGGATGTAACGTCCTACTGACGTGGCCCAAGTAAAAGTGAAACCTCTAAATCCAATATAATCTAATATGCCCAGAGGTACAGATAAATTTACAAACATAATCCAATATCTATTTTTGGAATTCATAAACAATATCAGACTGCTACATGTTTCAATAGTGCCTATACATCGTTGCTTACCTTGAGACATGCTCTGATGGAGGCATCTGCTTTATGCATTTTTTGAGGAATATTTCTAACATCTGTAGAAATACATATCCACACACAGCAATCACACATAGCACTATTAACATTAAGAAACGTAGATATAAAGTTCATTCTTATTTTATCAGTGTTAATTATTAAAATACCTAATAAGGATATATTGACTTAGGTACAAATTTTTGAGTAATTTTTACATGATTTCTAGAGCCTGATGATTATCATTTTATGCACTTGATATATCCCATAAACTTGTTTTTAAATACATATTTTTATAACTTAATCTTAATTTAAACATTTCAGAGCAATTGTTTCAAAATTTTAGCCTTGTAGATCCAGTTTAGGAGCAGGATTCAAATTCTGTTCTTTTCTAATTTTCTCTGCTTCTGTGTATGATTTTTTTTTACTTACCAAAATATCTTTGAATGAAGATTTTTATTTTTTACATGAAATAATATTGTGTCAGGTATTTTTAAGGATTATTTTAATCAAATCTTTTAGAAAACTGAAAAAAAATTGCAATATGCTTAATAACCTCCTCAAATGTCTATTTTCTTAACTGTATCATTTTCAACGATGTTTAGCTCATTGTGGCAAAAAAATAGCACAGAAACAAATTGGAGTTGCTATCTGGATTGCCAAGGAATTCTTGAGAGGAAACCAAGGGTTCTTTGACATGGATGAGCAGTTTGTGTAATATACAAATGCCTCTGGCTTAGAGGGCAAAGGGGTACTGAAATCCAAATGGAAATCCACTACCTAGTGCTTGTTCCCTGCTCAAATCTGAGTCAAAATAGGAGATGGAGCACTTTTTTTTGTATTCTGGTGCACCCAGTAAGGCTGTGCTTTTGTAATTTATCCAAAAGCATTATTGATATTAACTGCTATACTGGATAATGTAGTCAAAATTCTGCATATTAGTGACTAGTGAATAGCCAGGGTCTTATGTGAGCATCTATTATCACATCTGTTAATATTATTTCTGAAGTTGCTAAAGAATTGAGGGCTTGTTCTATTGTGGCTACCAGGAATGCAATTGTGACTAGACAGGGAGTCTTGCTCTTCTGAGTTTACATTCAGGTGGGGGTAGCAAAAACTTACAAATAGTTGTCTACCTCATATATTATATTAGGACCTGATTCTTCTATTTTTTTTTTTTTTTTTTTTTTTTTTGGCAGGGCTTTTTCAGGGAGGTTCACCAATTCAGGAGGCAAGAACAGAGATCAAACCAAATAATTTCCCAGCAATATGACACCAGACAATCATGCCAAACTCAACATCATCTTCCAAATATGAACAAGTTGCTTTTGCTTAGCATTTAGTTTCCCATAGTACAGATCTTTAAAAAAAAAACCAGGGGTGTAAGGAAAGAAGAGCTGTACAAAAGATGCATCGTCACTTCTAATGAATGAACTTGGAATCCCTTTTCTAACACCTATGTCCAATTATCAAGTCGAAACTCTTCCCTGACAAAACAGTAATTGCTTTAGGTGACAGGTCTATGAAGTGATCCCTGCCCAACATGACTACCTGTTCAGAAAACAAAAAAAAATGAAAAACAAAAATGATATAAAATTAGGATAATAGGTACCAGAAGAGATATGGGTGCACACAGCCTCCAAGTCTTAAATAATACTCAAGGTATATACTGCCCATATGTTGTGTACTACTTCATTTATCACCTGTACCATTTATCATACACCACATCAAAGCCTACTGTTGGGACAATCATTTAGGTAAAGTTTATTTCTTCAAATTAGTGAATATACCTAAACAGATTTGTCATTGATCCAACCTTTTAGGATTTTACTCACTCATCTCTTCCTCTATCTGATTCCTCTTGAATCTATTAAAAATGCATAGACCATGTTTGAAATTCATGATTCATAATCCTGAACACTAAATCAATTTACTTGTCCTCTGTTATATCTTTTAATCTAAGTAATGCATATGCTAAAACACAGAAACTAAAACTGTGCACTCTATAAATGTAGTCTTACAAAGATACATGCAATATTGCATTTTAAAAATCACTTTGATATATTTTTCTCATGTATACTGTACAGTCTTAATATGTATTTTAATTGACTTATATTTTATTTTTATAGTTATATTGAGTTCTTTTATTAATATTTAATCTCCTCCTTCTCATTCAGACTAATCTTCCTTTTTTAGTTTCAGTCTTTAATTGTACTCAGTTACCCTGTCCTCCAAGTTCATACTTTCTACCAAGAATCTGAGGAATAGATTACTACTTATTTGGAATTAAAATGAATGTGTAAGGTGTTTATAGACATTGTTTATAGACAAAATATACCAGAGACATTCTTATTCCTACCTTGCTAGTAAGTAGCAGATTGAAAGTGTTATTAATTTTTATTCTCCACATACAAATTAAACCTGATTTAAACAAATGGTGGATAGAAAGAGGGTATATGTGAATAAATATTTATTGAGCACCTACATATTTGTCTTCCACATAAAGCCTTGTAGAAGGAGGTATTTTTCCTGTTTCCCCTTTACAGATGAAAATATTGTTCACTATTTCACGAAAATTGCTCAAGTAGAAAACTGCTCACCAGTGGTGGAGCCTGGATTTGAATACCCTACTGTCTGATGCCCAAATCTGTATTCCTTACATGACATAATGCTGATTCTGATGACAATACTACTACTAAAAATACATGTTTAGTGTTTGTTACATACCTACATAAGTCTAAACACTTAAATCCATTCATCTCATTCAGCCCTTAGAATTCTGTGATAAAATGAGACATCAGGACTAATTTAGACAGGGAGGTTAGAGAAGTCCTTACTGAAAAGGCAATATTCAAGCTGAGACTTAAGAGAATGTTAGGATTTAGCCAAGTGAAAACTAAAGTAAACAGAAATATGTTCCAGAGAGAAAATGTTATATAAAATTATTTAACAATACATATGACATTGATATGGACAGAGCATAATTTTTTTATTGTCCTATATAACTGCAAAATTAAAAAATAAAAAAATCCAAGCCAAGTTATGTCAGATAATTTTTTCTGCAAAACTAAATTTTCCTTTGCTTATTAATATATATTAAAGACATATTTTTCGTTTTTAAAAAGATGTTCAGTGAAATGCATAATAAAGCATGTAAATTTTTAGCTCTTTTTTTTTTTTTTAATGAGAAAATCTCCACTTGTTGAATTTCTACCAATCTCGGTCTTTAGCAAGCTGTTAATCCTTTCAATGTCTTCTCTTGCTTACTATTGAGCCCTTGCTTACTATCTGAACTGTTTGAGTCAAGTCTTTGTAAGAAATGATGGCTTAATTATCTTATTTGCTTCCTTTTTATCTTCCCCAAACTCTCTCCAAGTCTCTTAGCTGTTATTCTCTGTTCCTTTTGTGATTAAATGGGAAGCTTTAATTTAGGCCATCAGTAATTTCCAATGCAAACAAATGCTAAGTTGTCATTTGTATCTCAGGTTGTTCTGCCCTTTCTGTATTTGGCTACTTTCCAAAAAAACCGCAAATGTTTTATCTGGGCCTTTTGATTCATTGACCATTCATAATATTAAAAGTTAAAATGATTTTCTAATCATTGCTTGATCCTTAGTGCACATGTTTCCACTTAGATTTATAAACTCCAAAACCATATTAGATTGGGATAGAAATGAAGTTGACTATAAATTATTCAATAGTAGGAGCCTTGAATCATGCATGTTTTTTATCTCTAACATTTATTCAAATTTATATTGCAGTTGAGCTGATGTATGTTTTCATTTCAGTTAATATCATTTGACACTCATAATTACTAAAGTATTCAATGACCTGTTTGCAGGGTATATCAGGACATGGTCTGTATTGGGGTAAAATAAACAGGTAGGTTTAAGAGAGATATCATACATGGAGATTTTAAAAGAATAAAAATGCTCTTAGGGATTTTACAACAAGTAGTTAACCATTCGTGGGTATTACATTCTCTGAATTTTCAAAATTTACCAAGTTTCCAGAAATGTATTTAACTACTTATAAAATGTAAAGCAATTCATGTGGATACAATGATATTTTAATAATATTTACCAATTTTTAAAAAAGATTTTGTTTAGTCTCCTTAATGAATATTCAGTGAATATTCATTTGTGTAACAATAAAAATCTTAACGTAGTTTAGTTTTCTTATGAATATATTTAATATTCTAGAATGTATAATTTATAATGCATAAACAAAATTTTGTATAATCAAAATTGCAGCACAAGATTTCCATCCCAAATTTGACATATTCATTATAAATTTAAAATTGAAAGGAAAGACTCCAACCCACCACATCAAAATATAGATGATGGACTACAGTTAATAGTACAAGTACAAGAATGTTCTTTCATGAATTATTAAAACTGTATGATACTAATATAAGGTGTTAATAATTGGTTGGTATATGGGAAAAATACACTTAATGTAAATAATGGCTGATAGAACTATTTTAATAATCTTTTATCAACTCTAACAAAGGTAACTACTATTAAAAAATAGTACAAAAATGTGAAAAAGCAAAAAAGTGCTGTCATCAATTCCAACAAATGTTCCACACCAATGCAAGTTGTTGGCAGCAGGGTTGTGCAGGGGAATCCTGTATTTTATGCATGATTGTTTTGTAAACTCATAACTTCTTTAATAAAAAAACTGAAATGCCAAAGTTTTTGTTACTCATCAATAGAAGTACAAAATTCAGTTGGATATGCTGCAACTTGAAGATGTGGCAAATTACAATGTAAGTGATCACGTTTAGATTCTAAGAAAATGAATCAAATATGTCTGAAAAAAGCAGAAATGCTGAAACAGCCCTATGTCAAGCTAACTTGAAAACAATAACTACTGGATAATTTCCCATGTACAGAATGAGAAAAGAAAATGATAGGACTACGGTAGGTCCTATCTATTCAATAATTCCTCCTTTAGGATTTTACCATTAGTTTTAAAAGAGATATATGCATGTAGCTTTATGTATTAAATGATATTAATCTAGTAGTTAAATCAGCATGGCCACAGGTTAGGAGTCCATCATTATTCCTAAGAATAAAGCAATTTTTTTTTTATTATCTTCTTCCAGCTATGTCCCTACTGAATTCATATCACCACATTTTCTCTTTATGGAACTCCCTCACCTTCTCATTTCTTCTGCATGAGAAGAAATATGAAGCTGCTCCTGTTTGTAAAGATGTGTTAATAACTCTCATTATATATCTTACTCCCCCCAAAATTAATATTCATAAATCTCAACCTTAGATAGTAATAGTTCATTTCCATTACAATGAGCATAATCCTTTCATAGCTGTCCTTTTTCAATGACACTTTTTTAATCTTCTTTCTCTTTTCCATTCTTTCTGTGTTCTTGTCCCTAGAAACAGAGTTTAAATTCTTTCTTCTGAGATTTCTGTTTTCTTTCTGAAAACTTTTTCAACTCTTTACGGTGAGATTTGTCTTTTTTCCCTAAAACTTTTTATTTAAAATTCATCTCCTTTTGTGTGTGAACCTACTGAAATATGATTTGCTAAATTCCACAGTACTTCTTTCCAGCTCATCTCCCTCCTCTACCTTTTCTAGTTCATCTCAATCAGTCTCAAGCATAGAGAAACTAACTTTATTGAGCAGCAACTGTGCCTCTCATGTACTTGTGATGTAGGTTTCTCCATTATACAAAGAAAACAAGGCTTAGAAAGGCTAAGTAATTTGTTCAACTCAAATCAACTGTCTAATGTTGAATATAATATAAAGCAGAGATGTTACTCATATTTTTATCTGTTCTTTTATGTAAAGAGCTCAGTTATTTGTTTTTTGTTAGACTTATAATTTTATTATAGTAATGAACAGCTGTTCACAGTGAATCTACACACAGAATTTTAATCATTAAATTCATATAGAATATATACATTTTTAAATTATACTTTTGAAATTAGGAGATGAAGTACAACCTAAGTTTTACAATAAAGAAAATAAAAATACACAAAACAAAACAGAGTTGACAGTAAAAATAAGACGGTCTATTCTTGATACAATGTGTGGAAACTTTTTGTCAGAAAGCTACAGCTTCTTTATCTGACTGTCCAAATCATTAATATGTGAATGAATCAATACCACTTTGCCAGAAATTCGCTTAGCCTAACCATAGACTAATATTTTCAAGAGCAAATCCAAGTCATTTTTATCCAAGTTTTGACATGGGACGCTAGGCTTCCTGATTTCACTTGGGAAATGTATTCTTACAATCTTGTAAATATTCCACTTCTGGCCATATTTCATCATTGGGGATACCCAAAGCTCTGAAAATGCTGAAAAGTTTATTAATTTCGGAATCCCCATGGAAAAGTGGCTGTTTAAGTTGCTAATTTTGCAAATGTTAACTGGAGGCTCCTAATGAGCTGACTCCAGCAATAATTTTGGAGATCTTGTGTTTATACTCTATTCCAAAAGCTATGGCAAGCCCCAAATCATTGACATTAATCAATAGTTTTTGAGGTTTATGTTTGTGAAGTACTCTTCTAGAGTGACAAAACACAATCCCTTATAAGGTTTGGTACAAATAAATCTTAAGTGCAGAATCCATGAAATGACCAACAGGGTTAGAATCCAAGTATTTCTTGGGACCCATGGAAAGGAATTCAAAGACGAGCTATAACCTGAAATCCTACATAAGCACATCTTGAAAACTGACTATATGTGGATGACAAAGTTCTTTTAAAACAAATTTCCCAAATTGCAGTACTAGGTACCCCATCCTCTTCACTTTCTATTTTCTTATTATTGTTTCTGTTGCAAATAATGCGATTTTTCAGGCTTCTTTCTAAGTCAGTCACACCCTTCAGCATATATTCCCATTAGGCAATGCATTTTATAAACTACGACAGCTCAGATTTTATACAACTCTGGCTATGATCTGAGCAGAGCAGGGCAGAAAGAAGAAATTACCTCTCTATTTTTGGATGTTATACATTTATTTATATATTTACAGTTTTTTTATTTTGCTTTAGGAAAATTTTTGAAAAGATTTTATAAATTTAGTCTAATTTATTGATACTTGTGGGCAGATTCAATATACTATTTGTTTAGATTAACCTTATTGGCAATTGAATTTCCTGGGTACTTTCATCACAGAAATATTTATTAGTGCAACTCCCCCTATTTTTTCCATTCAGAATTGATTTATTAAAGGCCAGTAAAGAATTTTCTGATGTATAGTATTGTTTTAGTTTGCTAGTCTGCCAGAATGCAATGTAACAGAAATGGGCTGGCTTTTACAATGGGGATTTATTAGTTTAAAAGCTTACAGTTTTGAGGCTGATGAAAATGTTCAAATCAATGCTTCATAAAGCAGTTCTTTCTCCCCAAAGACCAGCCACTGGTGATCCTGGACTCATCTCTCACATGGCCTTCCTCCCCCAGGCCTCCTCACCTTCAGCCTCCTGCTTTGTGGCTGCTTCTGAGTTTTGTCGATTTCAGCTTCTGGCTTCTGGGGCTTTCTCTATTAGCCTCTGAGAGTTTCTCTCTGTCTCTCTCTCAGTATGCATCCCAGTTATAGAGGACTCCAGTGAGAGGATTAAAACTCACCCTGGGTCATGCCTTACTGAAGTACTCTAATCAAAAGGCTCTTAACTAAAATAATCTAATTAAAAGGTCCTACCCACAAGGATTATCTCTAAGGATGTGATTTTTCCTGGGTTCATAAAAGCCTCAAACCAACACAAGTATCTTTTAATGTTAGTGCTATATTGCATCATCTTAATTTGATTTTGCTCAACAAAAATATTTGTTGCAAATGCATACATATTTTATTCATTTATCTTTATAATAATTATGGAGAATTCTCTAGTCCCTTTTAATCTAGAGAAATATCACTGGAATAACTGTGATGTTAAAGTCATTCTACCTTGAAAGATTTAAAAAACATCCTTCCTTATAACTTTCATATCCTGGTTTTCTGGAGTACCAGATATATGGACTTGAAATAAAGGCCATATTTAAATATGCTTGGTAGATTTTGGTGTAAATCTTTTAGCAAGGGGCATGGATCATTGAGTTAAACACACTTTAAGTTAACTTTAGGAGTATCCCTGATAGCACTGAGTAAAATGACATTAAATTATATGAATATCAAATAGTTTAGGGATTCAAGTTGCCCAAGGAGAACTAAATACATAACACCTTTTAAATAATTATTAGAGACAGAATATGTATATAAATTATATGCTCCATATGATGCACTAGTTTTCATTTGAAAATAATATTTTAAAAATTATTACTGATGATTAAAGGTAAATTCAGTGAAAATGCAAGTACTGGGATCAGCAACCATAACTATTTCTGAAAATTATTTGACTTGCTTTCATTTTTTCTTTTGTAAATGAAATTGCAAAATTTAATATAATTTAAAAGTTATAACACATGTTGGAAAAGGTTGCAAAGAACATATAAAGTACAAAATAAAAACAAATCCATGCTTAAATTGTTTGTAAATAGAAAGGAGCTGATGTACAGGGGGAGAAAACTATTTTATTTTAGCTGGGGATATGGCCGTAATTTTCATGTCTATTTTATTATAACTAGTCATTTTTGAAGAGGGTACAAATGGACTTTTTTCAATTATAGTAATTATACAAATAAAGTAATATAAACACCTAAAATGTTTCACTTATTTTTAAAATTTTCTAACTTCCCAAATTCTCATCATAAATATTCACCAAAATATTTTTAAGCCATATATTTCATGTAATGCTTTATCCTGTTTTAATCTTTTATAGATGATTGAATTTAATAATGATGTTCTCTCATTGATGTTATGATAGCTGACTTTGATCATTTATAGAAATTTTAGTCTTTTTAAGATTACATGTTGTTATACAAGACATGCAAGCGAGTATTTGTTTTTTCCCTATCGAGAGAATAAGAACCAGAATAGAGAATAGTTCCTGTTTTTGTCTACAGGGAACTGAAACGTCTGGAGTACAAATACTGTGGGAGGAGAAGGGGAAGATTAAAGCTGTATTTGTCAAGCTTCATTATTTCTGATGGGCTGTGTCAGAGTCAGGGTTAGAGTTGATATTGAACTTCCAGTCAAATCTCCAGTCAAAAGCAAAGTTCTTTAGGAAGACTGTACTGCAGGATGTAACTAAGTTTTGAATGACAGTTCCTCAACTGTAATAATTTTTAATAATGTTAAAAATATATCAGTTATGTTTGAACACTTGCCTAATTGGGCTTATTCAGTTAAATAAGCTATTGTATTTAAAATTTTCCTTAATAAAATATGTTTAAAATTCATCATATCATGTAGAGTAAGTGAAAATCAAGAGAACTATTTTCAGAGGATTTGACAGTGCCCAGAAAAATCTGGGGGAAAAAAAAAAAGAAGGTTGTGTAAATTCCTGAATATATCTGAGGATATTTATGTCCAGAGTGATAGGTTTTCCCAGGGTATTTTCATAGACATGGCAGTTTTCTGCATATAAGGAGGGAAATACATCAGAGAGAAAAACTCTAATACTCCACAAAATCAGTGCTCATGCAAATAGGAGAAGATATAGATGAGAGCAAAATGTATGAAGTGGAAATTAGGAGAAGATAGACAAAAGACAATAAAGAGAGGAAGACTAAACAGTGATTTAAACTTTTTTCTTCTAACAGAAACAAAGATTGTTTTCATATGAAAAGACATATGTAAAATTCCTGAGGGAAACTATAATGTCCTATTCAACTATATGACTTAAATAAGCAGAAATGAAAGAAATGGATTAAAATATGGAGACACTACAGGAAAATACAAGAAGTCTTACATCAAAGGACAGATGTATTATCTATTGCTATGTAACAAAATAACACAAAATGTAGTAGCTTAACAATCACAAACATTTATTATTCATCCTTTTTGTGGGTTAGGAATCTTTAGCTGGGTGATTCTGCATTAAGGTCTCTTAGGATGTCTCAGTCCAACTGTTGGTCAAGGCAGCAGTCTCATCTGAAAGTTTGACTGATGGGGGTGACGGGAGGTGCTTCCAAACTCACTAATACAGTTGGTGTCAATTCCTTGTCATGTGTGCTTCTCGACCAAGCTGCTCTACAACATAGGAGTTGGATTCCCCCAGAGTGAGCAATTCAAGAAAGAGCAAGAGAAAGTGCCCAAGACTGAAGCCATATTTTGTTGTTGTTTTTTGTTTCGTTTTTTAGGAGGTACTGGGGATTGAACCTGGGACTGCATACATAGGAAGCAGGCACTCAACCACTGAGCTACATCTGCTCCCAACACAGTTCTTTTATTAACTAACCTCAGAGAGGATAACCTATCACTTAAGTTCTATGTTATTCATTAGAATCATGTCAGTAAGTGCATATCCAAGGGTAGGGGATTATACAAAGACGTGAATGTCAAAAGGCAAGGATCAAGGGGGAAATCATAGCAGCTATCTTTCATGGTAAATATTATTAAATATCTCTGAATTTTGTCTAGGCAATATGATCACTTAAACTAACAGTAAAACCAGAACTAGAGGAAGGAAAAGATCATATTAGATATAGCTAGTACAAGAGAGGGCATTAAATATTAATTAGAAAAATAAAGAGAAAACAAAGTATATTCACTCCAATCATACAATGATTTGGGCACCTGGGATAAGAAGAGGAGAAAATTCAGAGCCAGGTACTATTCTGAAGTAATTAATGAGTGGCTCTTATTGTAGACTTCAGTGAAGCAATAAAAAAGAATTTGACAGAGAAGTAACACTTCCATCTAATGAAACAAGACTAGTAACTGGAATTAGTGAGACAGTGAACAAGAAACTAGACTAAGAAACTGGGATATGGCCAAGATGTTAATGAAGGGTCTGAGAGATAAGATAAAAAAATGTGAGTCAACAAAAAATAGAATCTGACAATCAACTGGATACAAGTTTTGAGAATACCAAACAAGTTACTGAGCCCTGATGATATCCAAGTCATAGTTTTGAATATTTTATTTCTCATTTAATTAGAACATTAATTCAAGAGAGTGTTATTATAGAAGGCATTGTGTTTAACTTCCTAAAACCCATTATACCCTCGTAGATTAATTTAAGCCAATTATGGTAACTCAAGCCCCTTTGCTGTCAGTCCAGGACTAGGGAAATGCCCCATTTCTGGAGAGTGATTTGTGAGAAGACTACTGTAGGCATCTGGAACAAATCTCTTTCCTAAGAGAAAGTGAAAAAGCAAGGTTTCTCTTCTCTCCCTGGATGTGTCATGCCTGCATATAGTGTTTAGAACTTCCCCAGTCAGACTAATGATGAAGTCAACAGCAAAGATCACAAAAATTGTCTAATTATAAACACTACAAGAATACTTTGAGTAAATTCATTCTAAGATGGAAACATACTGTTAATTCTCAATTTTGCCAAAACCCAACATTTGTATTTAAAAGTCTATTTTTCTTTCCTTCTCTTTTTTACTATTCTAGAATGAAGAATGTTGAATGGGGTCCCAGATGTATTAAATTTTTTTTTTTTTTTTTGCTTACCTTGTAAGACAGAGAAAATTGTGTTACATTCCTTTAACCTCTAAATAGAGAAAGAAATGCAAAAGCGGAAAGACAGTGGATTGGTGGTATGAAATTAAAAACTTGGCATCTGTAGCAGATCTCTACTTACTGCCAGACATTTACCCAAAGAAAATTGTTCTGTGCTGTCAAATTTTATTAGAGCTTGCACAGAGCAAGGAAAAGGTCTCTTAGGAATATTTCTTGTTTGACAAGAAATGAAGACAGTGTCATTTTGTTTTCTGTTTGTGGAAATACAAAAATAAACACATTTAAGTAATAGTGACATCTTCAGAGTTCAGGCATTCTGCCTATGAAAAATAAATTGTGGGATATGACACTGCATCAAATAACAAATGCAGCTACCTAGCTCTAATTCCTTAATGTTTCTATCCAGGGCAATACACCAGGCTGAGGGAATGTTCTGATGGCAATGGAGTTTGGGGATGAAAAGTGGCAGTACCACTCTGTAGCAATTCTCACAGCTTGTATGGTACAAGGATGTGTACTGGGATTCAGTCCCTGGAGAATCTAAACTCTGATATCTTCAAACACTGTCACTAGTGGCATCCATGTTTGCTATTCTGTTGGTTATTGTTTAACTCCAGATTATTTTCAACCATTCAACAATTATTGGGATAAATACTGTGTGCAAATTGTTGCAATAGATGTATCTCAATTCTTGATGTTCCACATTGTGCTGTTTTATATTCCACACCTCCTCTTACTTGATTTTTTCCAAATAGATGCACTCATTTTTGACAATGACAATGCACAAACAAAGCATTGCAAGGGCAGTTCGAATTTAACTTCAAATCCTTGTTTCCAAACTTATGTGAACTCTAAAAGGTATAGCTTCTGTCACTAAAAGGGATAAATATAAGAGCTATTCATGTTATGTCAGATATTTTTGATACGTTATAACATTACAATAAATTCTATCTACTCCTTTCTGACCAAACATACTAAACTGGGAAATAGTTAAGATATATATATATAACTGTACTTATTTTTCAATAGTTTGCACCCTCATAACTGTATCATTCTGGCTAGTTCATCATGTGAGTCCTCTAGCACATTTGATGTGCACTGCAAGTGACTGCCTTTATCCATGTTCCCTAAAGCGCATGGTTCCAAAATTAAAAATAGAGGTTATCATAACATTTTCCAATATACCTGTCTACCTAGCATCACCCAATTCAGTTGTAGTCCTGTTATTGAGAACTACGCATGTACATCTTCTCTAGCATACTTAGACTATTCTAAACATCTTTGGAGGTATGACTAAGTTCCATCTTTCTCACCTCCCCCTCCCCCATCACTACCACCATGCTCCTGAAAGGCTGTGACCTTTCCATTTCTTTCCTTCTTAGAGAGTTAAAACTCAGGGTGCTTCATCATATTACATTTCACATTTCAGACCAACAGTGATCCATTCTGATCCCATCTCTTCCCTTCCTCACCACACCCTCTTTCCATTTTCCATCCAAAATTGCAAACCATACCTGCCTCTCTTCATTCACACAGCAATGATAGCCCTCCTTTTCAAGTCTCTCACCCTTCAAACCTGTTCTCCACATTATTATCACCATGAGTGCATCACAGAGGCAGTGTGACCAGGTTGAAAGAACTTGAGCATGGGTTTGGGCAACAGCTATGCCACATTCAATGCTAAGAGGAACCATTAGCAGAGGTGTGCTGCCTTGGTTTGGTAGATCTATAAAATATGAAAGAATGGAAAATATTCTAATATCACAGATGGTACAATATCACAGGAGGCATGTTATGGATTAAAAAATGACTTCAGTTGAAATATAAAATTGAAAGCTAAAAGTTAGTTGAAATGTAAACCCCCATCATCATGAGAATTTGAAAATGTTATGTTGGGTGGTTTGAGAATATCCACAAGGCATGGTCAAGAGTGTTTTGATTTCAAAGGATATTAGGCTCTTATCAGATATATGGTTACCAAATATTTTCTCCCATTGGGTAGGCTGCCTTTTTTGAAGGATGTTGGTGTGGGATGTTGTGGGAGGTGTGGGAGGTGGGGAACATGGGAATCCTTGTAATTTCTGAGTAATAATTAGGTAATCTAAGCACCTTTAAAATATATATATATATATAAAATAACATTTATATAAGAAAATACACATATATGCATATATATTTATATATCATTTTACAAATATTGGTATGTACTGTGAAAAATCTTGATTTTTAAGAACAATTAAAAAAAAAGAGTGTTTTGAATCATTCTATACAGAAAAATATATAGTATATATAAGGTTAGAGGTTCATTTTCTGGAAACAAAATGATGGGCTTATATCTCAGAATTACCAGTTAAGTACTGTGGCTTTGGGTATGTTATTTATACTCCCAAAATTCCCAACTTCCCCATGTGAAAATGGGAATTAAAAATGTTATCTTCTTCATAGGGTTGAAGGATTAAAAAAAAAAAAAGATAATGAATACAAAGCATGTGGCACTGTGCCTGGCATATTGTAAATGCTCTATAATTATCTATATAATTATTCAAAAAGTAATGGCCCCACAAAAATTACCCCAATGGTTAGAGTTGCACCCAGAGAAATGACACTTGGAATATAGAACATAACTACTCAATTTATTTGCTCTCCCCACACACTAACATAGTGCCCGTCATATGAGCATCCTGCTCTACATACTAACGTGTTTTCAAATGGAGTCAAGCCAATGGCACCTAGAGGTATATAATTCTCTTTAGCAATACGCCATCCTCTTGAAAAATGGGGAGTTTATATATTATATAAGAATGGGCCTAGAGGGTAATTGAATAACTTATTTCACCTTTTTTATCTTTGCAGCAACTCACCACCATTGAATTCATGAGGCTTGTATCCTTTCTTGAGTTATATATCTGCCTGGGGAGCACATTACCTTGTAAATAGTTGACTCTCAGTAAGTTTTAATACAGGAAAGAGAATCCACATGTAGTTAGACA
>JAQZBX010040180.1:0-16369 GCA_029593785.1 Cabassous unicinctus | reverse complement strand
ACTGTGGTGTTTGTGTCATCTGCTTGTTTAGGTGTCTCCTCTTTGTGACTGGTGGGACCACATGGGAGGTCCCCAGTTGGGGTCGCGATGCCTCCTAAAGAAGACGAGCAAACACCACAATGGCCTCAGTGAGCTAGATGCCGCTCCTACTGCTTTTTGATCTTTGAAATTGGCATGCACATGTATTTTCATTCAGTTCCCTGACACAGCAACACATCCAGGACATAAGTACCTAGACATCTCATTTACAACAAGTTTCTTCCCTATATTTGAAGCCAAATATTCATGAATATGCATTTCATTTGGCTTTTCAAAGTTTCCCTTAACTCAGAGCTAATATTAGTGCAAAAGAGTTAAAGCTAACTAAATGTGTTATTTCATCTTTATCTATTACTCACCCAAACCATGATATTGGATAAGCTTGAAAAACTTTTTGAAAAAAAAATAAAAATTATCATTTAAAACTAATTATTAATAATGATAAAAAATAATTACAATGGAATTAATCCAGGCAACAAGTATTTATAAGGACCTGTACAAAGATTTTGTGCTAGACAGTTCAATTGGAACACAAGTTTAATTTGTTGAGGACATCATACAGGCAATAAAGTAAAATAATTTTTCTAACCATAACTTTGAAAGGTATAATTTTAGAGGATAATTATTTTAAAAGAATGTGTTTTTTGTTTTGTTTTGTTTTTTTAATTTGTGTCTGTATTCCCAATTGTATTTAAAGACATGGCTTTTAAATATCCATGGCCAATGAAGTGCTGGCCATGTTTTCAGGCAACTAAGAAACAGTAAAGTATAAGATATTTTTCAGCAGAGTTCATTTTCATGTGACTACTTTACAGTTTTGCTGACTAAATGGGTTCTAATAACTTGTGGCTGAAAATGCTTTGTATATATGTCTTCCCATAATGAATCACTATGTAATTGAGAAAATGATTTTCTGCATGAAAGGTGGTGGAAATCTTACTCTCAGTGACACATATAATCTATGAAAACCCTGATTCTCCCACATATAAGCATATCCTTCACTTTATATTTCAGTTAACAAGAAACCACATATTAATTATCTTCAGGGAAACTTAAGAGTCTATTCATTCAGCATAGCCAATGTAGTTACGTTAGATAGCAATCCATTTGTAAATATCCAATAGCTCACATTTCTAAGCAACATATCTTTATTGTTATATAAAGTAAGTTGAGAACTTGACACTTTGGTAGACTAAAAGACAATGCTAAGAACCATTAAAGAAAGGAAAAATCTGGTTAAATATAGAAAGAAAGATATTTAAGCACAGTTGTGTTTCTCTAATTTCCCTCAAATAAAATTGAAATGCCAACATTATTATGAAATGTTTTTTGTATATCATAAAACCTATACCCTCACTAGAAGCATGGCATCTTTCAAAAATACATTAAAAACTATTATCAGTATATGTTGGGTAGTAGTGGAGTCCAAAGTAATATACTATAATAACACTGATATTCTAGTTGTGGGGGTAGAGAATAATACCATGTTTTCTTTTGTTTTGATATTTTTTCTCTTGGATTTTACATTTTACTTGAGAAAATAAAATACATACTAGTATACAATGACCTGTAACGTGAACAAATGTGGTGCTATATAACAATCTTAATATTCAACTATTAATGGACAATGTGTTATGATTTTTGTTGGTGTTAAGCATATGCTTTCTGCCACTTCCTTCTCATTCTATTAATACTTAGTTATAAGATTTACTGAGGGCTAATATGTGCCTACCACTGTTCTAAACCTTTTTTATATATTAATTTTTTAAATCTTTGCAACAGCAAGGTGTTGGTGCTATTATTATCTCAAAGATCAAGAGGAAGAAATGGAGGATTGGAAAGGCTAAATAATTTAAGAAAGTGGTCCTGGGGAGTACACCTGCCTCATACGCTTCTGCTTTTCATATACTTGCCACCTTTAAGTCAGGTCCAAAGAGACAGACTTCAAGTGAATCCCCCTAGTTAATCAGCACAGAAAAATTATACACACAAGTGTTGGGCTCAGTGACAACATATGGCTTCTAAAAATGTGTGATTACACAGCATTATCTTAGAGTCTCCCTCTGGGCATCTTGGAAAATACAGTGCCATACAATTAGTTGGATCATTGTCTTAGAGGGTTGATCAAGCTGAGATTGCTTCTTTAACAGCTCCCTTTGCACACATGGCTTAATTTAAATCCCCCAATAAAAAGTACCTATTGCTAGTTGGTAATGACTCTGGGAGTTGCTTCAGGCTCTATTTCCCACAAATCCTGATCCCTTTTGCTCTGGTTGGTCACCCAAAATTCTATTTCTTTCTTATGGCTGCTCCATTTGAATTGACTTCAGACATTTTATTTTTTGTGACTACCTTCCGCTTTAGAGTGTGTAGCTTAGGAATTATATCCGTCTTACTTCTTGGCTTTCACCCAAGCCCTTGGGGCCTTTTTCCAGATTCCGACTTACCTTATAAAAACATATCCCTAACCTGAGTTTTAGAGCCAGAAATCAATTTAGAATTTAACTACAATGTAATGTCTACAAAGGCAGGAATATTTATACTGATGTATCCTGACATCCAAAATAATTCAAAGCTACTCAGTATTTATTTGTTGAATGGACAAATGAATAAGGAATCTGAATAGCACAATGGTTTAATGGCAGAATAAAAGGCAGAACCCAAGAGACTCTGCCTTTTTCTATTAGACTTCATTGTCTATAGAAGTATTGTAGCCAGTTTCCAAGTTGGATACCAATCATCTTGAATCTGGTATCCATGTCTGTAGTTAAAGTGACTCACTTTTATTGAAGAGAATAAGGCAAAATCTACTTCTTAACAAATCCTGAGCCAGAATCACCTAGCCTTGTCACTCCCAGGTTTCCAACCCCTCTGAATCTGTGTAAGGTATTCTTTTGCAAAAGCAACAATAGATATCAATAGGATAAGGATCTATAATTGTATCACCATTAACAACAAAAATGATAAAAATGAAATTGCTAGATATATATTGATATATAGATAGATAAATAGGTATTGAGAAAGAAAGATGATAGATAGATAGATGATAGATGGTAGATAGATAGATCGATCGATCAAAAGATAGATAGACACAGAGTGAGTTACTTACTGTAGTAGTTGGGCAGTTTGATGTAATTATGAATTCCAAAAATATTGGATTATGCTTGTAAACTGGTATGTTAATCTGGGGATGATTATTATAATTAGGGTGTTGACTGGGCCATGTCAGTAGGGCATTGAGCCCCACCCCTTGGTGGATGGGGGAATCAAATATAAAAGGCATGATAAAGGACAGAGGAAGCAGTTCTGATGTTGGAGTTTTGATGCTGGAGCCCCGGAAGGCGAGCAGACAGAGGAGCTTGGTCATGAGGAAAGAAAGAAGGCCCTGGATAGAGAAGAACCATTCACCTGACAGTTTCACAGCTGGCCTTGTAGAGAGAAGCAAAGCCTAGAGAGCATCACAGTCTACAGCTGACTTGTGAAGGAAACAAAGGAGCTAAGTCCAGCAAGAAACGGAGCCCCAGGAAGAGAGAAACACAAGAAGCCTGAACCCTGGCAAATGTCGGCAGCTGTCTTCCTCCAACATGTAGCAACAGACTTTAGTGAGGGAAGAAACTTATGCTTTATGGCCCAGTAACTCTAAGCTTCTACCCCAAATAAATACCCTTTATAAAAACCAACAGTTTTCTGCTATTTTGCATCAACACTCCTTTGGCTGACTAACACACTTACAATGATTTGTCATGGACCACAGGTTCAGGGCACAGTAGAACTTTTCAGCAAATGATCCCTTTATTCCTTGCATGGTACAAAGAGTCCAGAAATGGTAAATAATATCTTTTTCACTTACATAGCACAAAGAGTCCAAAAGAACAGGGAAAGAGCTACCATCATGGCCTGTCTCCCTGATTGGCCAAAATTGCCTAGGATCAGGGTTCATAGATGGCAACTCCACATGGCCCACTTTGCCTTGGAGAAGAGACAATAATTTGTACTACTTGAGTATGGTATTTATCCACCTCAGTGGTGAGGGGTCATTGCCATTGATAATTCTTGTTCTGATAAACATCTGGGCTGCTTGTTCCTGGTTTCCAGGTTTCAGGTCTGGCCAAGCCTTTCCATTAGACTTAACATCTCCCCCAGGTTGTGGAATGGCACATAATAGAGAAGGAGGTGGGGATAAGCCAGAAGATGGACCCTTAGCATGTTTGTGACTTTCCCAGAGAAGGAGGTGGGGGTAGGTGAAGTCTGGTTGATGGACGCTTAACAGGTGCCTATGATTTCCCTAACAATTATCACTATATTTAGTGAGAGAACAATAAATATCTATCTCTATTTCTATTTTTATATATAAGACTTCTAAACTTTTAGAATCTTCTAGACTTTTGTCTTAGTTTGCCTGGCTGCTATGAGAATTAAAATACAATGGGTTGACTTAAATAGCAGAAATTTATTGGCTTATGGTTTTGAGGCTAGGAGAAATCCAGAATTGAGCAATGCCATACCTTCTCCCCAAAGTCTATAACATTCTGGTGTTGTCTGCTGGGTGATCCTTGTGCTTCCTTGGTTTGTATCCTTGCCTTGTGTCATGTGGGGACATCCTCTTCTTTCTCTTCTGGGTTCCCTTGATTTCTAGCTTCAGGCTCCTCCCTGTGGCTTTCTCTCACTATATCTGTATTTCTTCTGCTTACAAAGGACTCCAGTAATCCGGATTAAACCACCTTCTTTCAGTTGGGCCACCTTAACTAAAATAACATCTTCAACAGATCCAATTGGGTTCACACCACAGGAATATGGATTAAGATTAAGAACATGGCTAAATTGGGGAGCATAATTCAATCTACCTCAGCTTTCCAGGGATTTCAAGGGCAGAGAAGAATGGATAACATCTTGGTGATATTTTAATCATTGTACATCGTCTTGCTCTACATTTCAATAGCTTGGATTATGGGTATGCATAAACCATAAGGGTATAAGTAGAAATAAAACAAGGGACTTTTATTTATGTGGGAACCTGGCTGTGAATGTAAACAGGTGTTAACATCTTTTTAAAATAAACAATGATTTCTAGCAACCTCTAGAAGACATTCCCCATGAAATAGTATCTGATGAAAATAACAATGAATAACATTTAGCAAATTTGGCTTCTGAATTCTAGCCATGTCATTGATTAGTTATGTGACCAAGAACAATTCAGTTTATCAGTTTTTATCACGTTTTAAAGTGGATTTTAATTAAAATCATAACAGTTATTGGTCAAGAGAATAGACTAAAATAATTTATTGGGAATGCTTTAAAATCTAACATATTGCAATAATAGGATACATTTTTTTCTGAGTTAAAGTGAAATTCAAGCCTTACTATGAAAAGTATTAACTGAGTAATTAGAGTCAAATAATTAGAAATTGGAGCAAAAATATATTGTGACCAATCTATAGATATTAAGAATATCAAATAACTTTAAAAATTATCACCACAAGGAAAGAGGGGTCAACCAAAAAAACAGGAGTAAAATGAATCAAATGGCATCAAACTTTTCTTGTACATACAAAATATAGCAAGGCAGTGAAGTAACAACCACAGAGTTTAAAAGGAGGAGGTGATGACCAAATAAATAAAAGCTCTGAATAATGCTTCAAATCAAGAAAATAATAAAAGTAAAAGAAAAATCATAAAATATATAGCTATGATAACAGAAAAATATAGTTGAATTTTCTCAAAGATAATTCTTAGGACTTCTATAGAATCATGTAAATGTTATAAATAGATACTGAAAAATATATTAAAGTGTAAAATAATAATTATCTTATAGTTTAAATCAGAAAAAATCTAAGTAGTATAGTAACAAGGGACTACTTTTCTTTTTTTCTGGGATGATTTTTGTTTTAATATAAAATGATAAATAGTAGCAAAGAGTGCATTGTGTCTTTATATAAAGCTAAAATATTACACCACAACTTAGCCCCTTAAAAGTACAAGCATTTATATCTCACATAGGCATCAGAAATGAAATGAAGATATGTAATTTCAAAATCAGTTGAGAAGAAAAATGACCAAAAATACATTGACAAAACAAAAATTAGCAAAGAGAATATAAAGAAAGCATAAAATACCAAAACATCTTAACCTGAAAAAGTAAGATTAGCTAATATTAGCTAATTATTATATTAGATAATTATATAATTATTATATTAGGTATAAATAAAAAATTAGCAATATGGTTTTAAGGGAAAGTGTTCAAAATAAGGCTTAAAATGAGATGTGGATCAAAGAAATGCCTGCTCACAGTCTCCAGAATCACAAGATGACTTAACTGAAATAATGTATTTGAAGTTTTCCCCTGTTGTCTAAGTCTAGTATTAAATATGCTTGTAGATCACTTGTTTGCAGGTCTCTAAGTAGAACAGAATAGAAAGTAAATGTCCTGCAGTATAATAAAGGGCATTCTTTCATTAGAAAAGAGCGAGAGTGTTATAACCTTGAAGAAAAAATATAAACCTTTAGAAAATTAGATCATTTCATGGAGGAAGAGACAATATGAAAACCTTCCATTAATAGAGATATTATTTTAAAAATCACAATTCATATCCCAGTTTATTGTCTTGCAACATATTGAAGTACATTGCACATCCACTTCATTGTGCTTTCATGAGTGGGAAATTAAAAAAAGTAATGATATTCAAAAGAAACATTGGGCATTTCTCAAGCCAATGGACTAAATATCAGGACATTATAACGGATTTAGGGGTCAAGTTCCTTTCTTCTAAGCAGGGAAATAATTTGCAGAAAAGTGAAGGGTATCATTTGATATGAAGAGATATCAGTCACCCAACAAATGATTGTTCAGTGTTTTACCTTGGGCTTCACACTAAGAGGTGAGGAGAGAGTAATGAAGGATGTTTATAAGGTCCCCATTTGAAGCAGTGTTGACTTCTAGTAACGAAGGTCAGAATCTCAGGAAGTAAACACATAGAGAATCAAATAATTGGAGATTGTAAATTCAGAGTGTGACTGGGAAATGTACCTAAAAAGAATGGTCAGGCATCCCCTCTCTGACGAAGGACCATTTTATCAAATGATAATAATGAGATATTAATAGGTATATAAAATTTTGGAGAAAAAATTTCAGTCACAAAATTTCAGTCACAGAGAAGAAAAAATACAAAACCCAATGGTAGTAATAAGCTGGGCCATGTAGGGAACAAAAAGTCATACAAGTAGCTGCAGCATATGGTGAAGGGGGACAGGAGAGAGAACAAATTTTGAGAGTTAGATGGCACCCAGATTATATAGAGGGCAGCAACATGTTTGGATGTTTTTGAAAGAGCAATTAAAGAGCCATTGGAGAGTTCAGGCATGGGACAGGAGGATGAGGGCTGAGAGTGGGTGGAAAAGACAGGGCTGCTAAAATGGAATTTATGTTTTAAAAAGTAACAACTCTCATTCCAGTTGCAATGTTGAGAATGAGTGAGAAGTGAGCCAATTATAAAGCTACAATAATAATCTTGGTGAAATTTCTTGTAGCTGGAAATCAAAGCATAGCAAGAGGCCTGGAAATAAATGGATGGATTCAGGATATTTATATGAAATAATAAATATCTTTATTTATTTAGATAAATAAATATAAAACTATGACTTCCTAATGATCAGAAAGGATGATGGTGTGGGTTACAAATGAATAAAGGCTAACGACTGGGTGGTTTTGGCTTTATAAACTAGGTGGAGGTAGTACATTCATTTATAAAGGAAACATTGAGGAAGAAAGTAATTTTAAAGAAATAAAGGGTGGAATTTATATTCTTGTTCAGTATACTTATAAAATTGAAATGCCTAGTAGATGGTCAAATGATGATACTGGAAAGAAAGTTGAAAAAATATACATATATATAAATTATATATTACATTTAAATTATATATATTAAAACTCATTTTTTACATAGAGGATGATTTATTTATTATATGATGCATGACAAGTTATAGAGCATAGTTTGTTTCAACTTATCAAATTTCTAAAAGTATGTTAATTATTTTAAGATAGAAATTAGTAAATCTAGAAATTAAGAGCAAAGTCACAATCCTCCCCAGATGGAAATTCTTGGAAATAGAAAAACAATCTCAATAATTCTAGAGGAAGAAAGGATATTAAAATATGAAATAAAAACTATTCATGAATAAGTAACAATGAGAATGCATCAAATTAAAACTTATGGGAAACAGCCAATGTTTTACCAATGGAAAAACTATCTCCTTTAATTTATTATGAGTGAATAAAAATAAAGTATTATTTAGGATACTAAAAACAAAATAAGTAAACCAACAGGAAGTATGAGACTAATTTATAATAATCACATTAATTAGAAAACAATAGACTTCATAAACATGCAAGTTAATTTCCTTGAAGTAATGAATAAATAAAAATGTAAACCAAATGTAAACCCTTTATGAAGGCTAATTAAGAAACACATAATTAAAAAAACATATTCACAGTTTAGGAATGAAAAATGTAATATAACGCAGAGTATCTAAATAAATATATATGCACATTTATACATGCATATATTACAGACCTATGTCAGTTATACTAATAATATGGAGGTCAGAGGAATGATAATCCTAAAAAGCACATGAACTGGAAAAATGAAATGGAAAATGTTTTTCTTATTTAGAAAAACAGAAACTAAAGACTTCATTAATAATTACAGAAAATTGTAAGAAAATTATCTGTAAAACTATAGTCTAAAATGTGTGAAACATACTACATTATAGATAGTTTAATAGAAAATATAAATGAGTAAATTTGATCTTGGAACAATTAGTAAAACTGAGTAACCTAAAAATAATATTTAAAATGTGTTTCAGCAATTCTTTTTCAAATATGATATTGGTTGTGGTGGTTTGAAATTCTTTTATGAATCCCCAAAAGAAGAAGTTTATGTTTTTGAACTAATCCATTCCTTTGGTGTGAGACCCTTTTGTTGGACTATGTCAGTGAGGTGTGACTCAGGTTGAGTCTCCAAACTGATGTTGGGTATAATATAAATGGAGACACAGAGAGAGACACACACAGGAAAAGAGAGCTCTGCAATTATTTCAGTCTCTTGTTTGTTTATTTTTTGTTTTTGTTTTTGTTGTTCTGCAATTTTTGACCTTGCAATGAGAAAGGAGGACTTGAAGATTGCTAGCAGCCAAAGCTTAAGCATGAAACCCCCAAGAGGCTGGTCCCATGGAGCAGCTCAAGTCTGAGGAGACAAGCTATGTTCCTGATAGCTCACACCTGACTTGGAAAGAAAGCAGAGCAGCAGAGACTTACGGAGGAGGCCTGGAAAAAGACCATCCCTATGCGTGGTTGCCCACATCTGAGCCCCTGGAGATGGCAGAAGGAGAAGACTTCATCAGAGGATGCCATCTTGCTTTGCCACATGGCCGGACAGCAGGATCAGCAGCAGATGACTTTGGTGAGAAGGCACCTCCGATGCTGCCTTGATTTGGACATTTCACAGCCTAAGAAATGTAAGCTTTTACCTCAGATAAATTCCCTTTATAAAAGCTAAACCATTTCTGATACTTTACATCGGCAGCCTTTAGCAAACTAAAACATTGGTCTAATACGGTTTTTAAAACAAGAACTTTTACATTTATATTCAGTATACATACTTTATTTTACATCAAGAATATAATGCAGATATATTAACAATAATCAGGTGTGAACAGAATAGAAGCTAGCAATCCCAGGCAAAGAACTTACCTTGGGCAAGCATGAAAACTTTTCACACAATTATTGTTTATTCACATTCTCATTTTCAATGAGCTATTCTTTTAGAGGCAGTTAAGCTATCATGGATTTGAAAATATTTCCTTTCCTCAGTATCATAATTTCCCACTCCTATTCTTATACATTATTATAAAGTTAAATAATTAAATTTCATTTTTGAAAAAAGGGAAACGCCTCAATTTTAAAGAGATAGAAATAGCCAAGGTAGAGATAGTATGTGTGGTTACAACACATTAACACATTGAATTGATAACTAAGCAAGTCAAGGCCTTTTTAAGAAAAATGGAAAATGGCTGGGCAAGAAAAAAGAAGCAAATCGGGATTGGAAAAGGAAATGTTCAAACACGCACACGTGGTAGACAGATCATAGAAATATACAGATGGTATATAGATAAGTAGATAGATGAATAATGAATTGAAAAAAGAAAAAAGTTGAATAATGGCCACCCAAAGATAGCCACATCCTAATCCCTGGAACTTGTGGTGTTACTTCACCTGGCAAAAGAATCTTCATAGATGTGTTTAAACTACAGACCATGAAACAGGAATTATCAGTGTTGGTCCAATGTAATCATAAGGGTCATTATAAACAATTGAAGAGACAGAAGTGTCTAAGTCAGAGAAAGTTTTGAGATTTGCCTTGCTGGCTTTGAAAAGAGAGGAAGGGACCACAAGCCAAAAATGTAGGTGGTCTCTAGAAACTGAAATGATAGCTATACAAATTCTCCTCCAATGTCTCTAGAAGGAACTAGCCCTGCCAACATCTTGATTTTAGTCTAGTAAGACCCATTTCAGGCTTCTGAGTCCCAGACTGTATTATACTAAGTTTTACCATATTTGTGTCATTTGAAGCAACTAAGTTTGTGGTAATTGTTATGGCAGTAATGGGAAACTAATACTGATTGTATACACACACATGCACACACATAATATATTTATGGAGAGATGGGGGAGGGAAGGAAGAAAGAGAGGAGTATTGAAAAGAGCAGAAAACAGAAAAGAATACTAGAGGATTCAATGTTGTATTATATGTGAGTTATTGAAGAAATGAATCTATAATGATGATGCCCTGTGTTATGCCAGGTGTGAACATCCTGTTATATAGAATTAGCATAACTAAATTGTATTTAGATAACCTGAAAATGATGGTATAATATTGTACATTTTACATGATTATACTAAATAGATTATTTGAAAACATTCATATATTTAAAAGCATCAAGTTCTGGTACTTTAAAATAAATAAACAACATCTCTTCAAAATGATTTCTCTGAAAAATGCAAAGCAAACAAAGTTTTTGCAAAGTTTGTATGAGCAGAAGCAATGCCTGAAAGGTACAGAGAAGGGATGAATTGAAAGAAGAATGATTTCAAGGGCATAACCATGGAAGCAAAGGTCTGGAATGAAGAGATCGCCTCAGACTGAGAGAGGGGTCCACTCAAGTGTGTGTGGAAAGGATGGGTCTGCCCCTGTGCTGGAAGGGGGCAGGCTGCCTGCGCCTGCCCTGGGAGGGGTTTGGCCTTGCACCCAGTTGTCCAGGAAGAGTGCAGCCACCCTACTAGCTGGAGATGGTGGGGCCTGTGCCCTGGCATTTGCGGAGAGCCTGGCCACCATTCTGATGCTCACAGAGGATATGTCCTACACCCCAGTATTTAAGAAGAGCACTTTCCTTGTTTCTCATTCTTGCAGAGAAACAATTTAATTTTTTGCCATTAATTATGATGTTACCTGTAGGATTTTTTAGATGCCATTTTTAATTTTGAGGAAGTCTCCTTATAGTTCTAGTTTGCTAAGGGTTTTTATCATGAATGAACTTTGAATTTTGCAGCATCTATTGAGGGCATCATCATTTTTTATTTTTTATTTTTTTATTTTTTTTGCTTTTCTGACTGTTAAAATCATGAATATAGTTGGCAGGAAAAGTAACCCTCAAATATTTCTTGTCCTAATTCCTGTGACCGGTGAATACATTTGGTTACATGGCAAAGGTGCATTTAGTATGCAGGTGGATTTGATTGCTAAAGCTGATTTAAAGATAGGGAGTTTATCCTGGATAATCTGAGTATGCCCGACAGAATCACACTATTCTTAAAAATGGAAGGGAGTTAGAAGGAGAGTTAGAGAAAGAGATTTGATGATGATGCCAACAGGGTCACAGAGATACCACATTGCTGACTTTGAGATGGAGAAAGTGAGCCACGAGTGAAGGGAAACTGGAAGAGACAAGGGCCTTAACTCTTCGCTAAAGCTTTCAGAATGGAATGCCCTAACAACACAGTGATTATGGCCCAGTGGAGCTTGTTTGTCTGTTTGTATTTTTGGTTTGTTTGTTTTGAAGGATTTGGGGGTATAAATTAAATTTCTTTAAATATGTATGACTATTCAGTTATCTATTCCTACTTTAGTGTACTTTAGCAGTTTGTATCCATCAAGCAATTTATGAATTTAATCATTTGTCGAATTTATGGCCATATAGTAGTTAATAGTATTCTTCTATTGATTTTTTGATCTCTCCGTGGTCTTTGTCCAGTTACTTACTTTATAAGCTTAAATCATTGATTGAGACCATTTATTTTTTCTAATATAAGCAACATATGTTAGAAGCTATATCGCACAAATTTAATATGATATGATGTGTTTTCATTCTCATTCACATCAAAATATTTTCTAAATTCTTCTGTGATTTCCTTTTCATGCTATGGGTTACATAGAAGCATGTTGTTTAATTTCCAAATATTTAGAGAGCCTATTAATATCTCTTTTTTTGATGATTATGTATAATTATGATAGAATCTAAGAAATACTTCATATTATTTCCAATGCTTTAAGTTTGTTGGTGTTTTATGACCTAGAATATGATCTCTCTTGGTGAATGTCCCATGTGTGCTTGAAAGTAATGTATAATCTCCTATTATGGTGGAGTGTTCTAGAAACAGCAATTAGGGCAAGTCAGTGTTGTTTAGGTCTTCTATTTATTTACTGATTTTATTTGTACTTATTGCATCAGTTATTTTGAGAGGTGGTGAAGTCTCCAACTATAATTTTGGATTGGTCTATTTTTCCTTCTACTTCTATTTTTATGTCATGTGTTTGAAGCACTTCTGATGCATTTATATACACTTAGAATTGTTAGATCTTTTGCAGAATTATTCCCTTTGTTATTGTGTATTGTTTCTCTTTATCAATGATTATTTCCTCTTTAAGCCTACTTTTTCTGATATTAATAGAGCAACTCCATCTGTATTTTGATTAGTGTATATTTTTCCATTAGTTACATTTTACTTATATATATTTCTTTATATTCAAAGTGGATGCATTGTAGACAACATTTTGTTTAATCTTTGTGTATGTGTGTGTGTGTGTTTAATTTGTCTAATAGAGGGTTCATTTCTCCTTCAATTTGGAAACATGTTTTCAACAGTTACAGAATTCTGGGTTGGTAGTTTTCCCCCCATAAGCATGTTAAAATTGTCACCCTATTGTCTCCTTGATTTCATAGTATTGTAAAAGAATTCTACTGTAATATTTACCTTTTTTGCACCATAAGCAATATATCTTTTATTCTGGCAGCTGTCAAGATTTTCTCTGTCTTTGCTTTGGAGCAGTTTGAGGGTGTTATACATTGTTTTATAAATATGACTTTATTGCATATAAATTTTGCTTGATGTTCACTGAACTTCTTACATTTAGTATTTGGATCTGTCATTAATATTGGAAAATTCTAGAACATTAGCCATTATGTCTTAAACATTTCTCTTTCTTCTCAGATCCCAATCACATGTATAGTAGAACTATAAAAATAGTCTCTAAACTATTGAATACTCTGCTGTTTAATTATTTTTATCTTTTCCTCATTTTCTTCCATTTGGGCAATGTTTTATTGCATCTTCAAGTTTGTTGATTCTTTCTTTGACTATGTTGAATTTATTGATGAACCAGTCAATAAAATTCTTCATTTCTGCTATTGTTTTTGTTTTATTTATAGCATTTCCATTTGATTCATTAAATAGTTTACAAATGTTACTAAGAATTACTCATCAAATTTTTCATATTACTCCTTTATTACACTATAGACTCTAACATATAGACTTGGTTAATTTAAAAGTCCTTGTCTCATAGTGCCAACATCTGAGTCATATATAAGTCTGATTGTGTTGCTTGGTTTGTCTTTTCAGCATTTGTTGTTTCATTGTTTTATTTTTGTCCATCTTTTAAGCTTTTTGAAAGTCAAACACCTTGGATGGAACTGTAGGGAATAATGTAAATAGATTTTATTACTGGAAGTAGGCTTTCCTTTCCTTCTGCTGAGCCTTTTTGGTCAGATGTTGAGTAAATGTACTCAGAAATTGAACCAGGATTGAGATTGTTCCTCTGAATATCCTTCATATACTACCAACTTCAAATTTCTCTATTATTACTTTGTTTTTAGTGAAGTTTTCAAGGGTGTTTTTCCCCATGTCTGCTCTATCCTCAGGTTTAGAACTTACTTTTGTGGTCTATATCAGTAAAGGTATTTCTTGTCATTCCCCTTCTTGCTCCTCTACCATTGGTAAATGTCTGAAGCTTGCTAATTGACTTTGTTAGTCTGGTATTGATGGTGGCACTGGGGATTCTTCTCTGTTAACTTTTCTAAGAATTGAACTTAGATAGGCACTGTGTCCCTGTGTCTCATATTTGGGGCCTGCCTTCTTAGTGATCCTGCCCCACTCCCAGCTATAGGTCTTATGTCAGTATGTATTCTTGCCCTCCCCAAGGGTTAAAGCCTTTTGCTTTTGTCTCTTCTCTTTTCTTTTTATCAGAGACATGAGAGTGATATTGCTCATGGCCCTTCTCTGAGCAGTCCAATGCTTTTGGAAATAAATGATGTAGAGACAAAAGGTCCCTGCAGTGGCTGTCTTCCCCCTCTGTCTTAGTTTCATATATGCTGAAACAAATACCACACAATGGGTTGGCTTAAACAATGGTAATTTATTGGCTCACAGTTTCAAAACTAGAAGAAGCATAGAATCAAATGCCAACAAAGTGATGCTTTATCCTCAAAGACTTTGTTGTTCTGTGGCAGGCTCCCAGCAATCCTTTGGTCCTTGATTTTTCTATCACATGGTGTGATAGTTTGAAGCTATTTTGTTCCCCAGAAAATCATGTCCTTAGGGTTAATCCATTTCTCTACACATAAATCTTTGTAGGTGGGAACTTTTGATTAAATTAATTCAATTAAGGCCCTTTGATTAGATTGCATGACCCAGAGTGGGTCTTGATATGCTTACTGAAGTCCCGTATAAAGGGAAGATTAAAAGCAGACACAGTAAAAAGCTGCAGAGATAGAGAGAAACCCAGAAGCTGAAAGGGAAAGCCCTGGAAGCCAGAAGCTGAAATCAATGGAATACAGAAGCTGAGAGGAAGCCACTTTAGTCAGAAGCTGAAAGTAATGAGGCCCAGATGAGAGGGGAGAGATGAGCAGATGCTGCCATGTGCCTGATCGCCCATACCTGGAGCTTAGGGAGACAGCATCTTCTGATGATGCCTTGATTTGGACACTTTCATGGCCTCAGAAGTATAAGCTTTTAAATTAACAAGTCCCCATTGTGCCAGTGTGAGCACTGGCAAGTCACTGATAAACATAAAATTGTGCCTCTAATTTACCCACATTGTGACTGGTCTAGTACCAGAAAAGAATAGAATATCCTGCAATAGGCAGAAATCTAGCTATATTCTATGCTATAGTTTCTTAGTTTGCCTGGAAGTTTGATAAAACAATACATACTAGAGTATGTAGTTCCCCAATAGTAAATGAATGGTTCTTTGTTCCTGATCTCAGTAGATGAATGAATAAAAACAAATATAAAATGCTTCTGACAAGACTTACTAGCATAGGGATCTAGCTTTGTTAAGTGAAACTTATGAGATTGTTGTGAATTAATCAACACTTCTTGTTAAGCCTTTGCAAGTGTAATTGGTGTAATAAGGCAAAAACTCAATGATATTGCTTCTTAAAATTGCAAATCAAATCCATATTTGAAGGGCAGAGACTTGAAAACTAGGGACTGTAGAAAACAAAATTTTACAGCCAACATTAGGAACATGTGAACAGCATCCCCATTGGTCGGAGGTGAGTGGGGATCACTTTGCAGCCTGAGATAAACCAAAAATAACTGGGATTTTAATTTTAATTTCCAAACTACATTACTTCTTGTGCATTAACTGCAAGCTATTAACTCTCTAGGGAAAACAATTTTATCCCTGACTTTTTCCATACTGATATCTGAAAATATAGTACCAACTCTATATGATAATCATGTGAGAAAAATATTTTTTTCAAATTACATACACTAATATTAAACATAGTAATTTTGGTCAAGTTGTGTTTTTCCCATTAAAAGCCTCTTGTGTTTTTGATTGATAATTCAGTCCTTCTAAGTCTGACTCCCTTGCACTTCTGATAACAAATTTCTTTCCCAAATTCTTTCCTTTTTTTTTTTTCTGGTCATTCCTTCACAGAAAGATAAACTGAGTTTTTCCCTGGGATTTTTCTTCAAATTGGAATGAATGGAAAAGAG
>JAQZBX010040179.1:0-22774 GCA_029593785.1 Cabassous unicinctus | reverse complement strand
AAAAAAAAAAAAAGGCAAAGGGCTCTACCTGGACCCATTAAAGCAGAAGTATCCCTGAGGTTGAAAACCACCAGTCTGACAATTCTATTTGCAGCAAAGCTGCTTAAAAACAAAGGCAACGGTGTATACCAACATAATAGTTTTGAGCTCTAAGGAATACCAGTACAAACAAAGGAAACATCTCCTGTGGTTTCAAACACCTCAGCTATGGATACCATTTATGCAATCTGACTTGGCAAGTGCCTTCTGTACAGTAGGACAGGGTGATACTAACTCAGGTCTTTTAAGAGTTATGGAGGATCCCTTGTGTATAGAAACTGCCTTTCTGGTTCTGCACAGCACTATATATTCTATTTAAGCTGAAGCAAAATATTAGTTTCCTCCCTGAATTATTTATTTCTCAAACAATGAATGGTGAAGCCGAGGAGGTGGTTTTTGGCTGTGTGGGTGCACTGGTCAGAAAAGTTGTCTGGTGAACTTAAAACTCATTGCTATAGCTGCTGCTGCAACACTACTATAAATGAACTCCACCAATGAAATGGCCACCACAGAGCCATCATCTCTCATCAGGTCACTTGGCAGACCTCTGTAACTACTAAATACATCACTTCACCCTCTTCAGTAACTTGTGTATGCATACCAAATGAGCAAACATGCCAAATTAGGCTGTGTGTGCACATGCTTTGGGTACATTATAAAACACTGAGGCTGAAGTCAAGTGCCTTTTAACAGGCACAAGTGTGGGCAAAGTCTGACTACATTTCCTGAAGTTATTGTTTTTATAAATAAAACGTTCCACTTCTGTGACCACCAGCAATTATCCCTGACTTGGACATTTATACCCTGTCCCCTCCATTGGTTCCTCTGGGAGCTCCTTTCATTGGCCACTATTCAATTTTTCCTTCCCCTCCCCAATCCCAGCCTAATGATGAGCATTTCTTTCTTTCCAATGGAAAAATCTTCAATATATAATTGAACACCACACTTGGCCACAATTGCACCTCATTACCTTATGGATGAGGTTCTAAAATGGAGTTGGGAGCACTGGGAAACTGGAGAATGAAGCTAGATAAGCTCCTTTTAACATCTAAATAAAACAAACCCCCCATCCAAATACTTTGGGTATAAACAAATCAAATGGCAGACCTACATAGACTATCTTGTCTTGTACCTTAATTCAACAATATATAGCTTCTAACCCATGCCAATTTTTTGTTTCCACTTTTAATTGTCATTTTTTTCTTTAAAACTTGGATTTTAATAAAGATACCAGGATTCCTTTAGCCAAATCCCTGCTATGAATTCAGAGCACAGAAAGAGTCAAGGCTACAACAAAGTCAATCTGTACAACTAATTTTAGAAAATTAAATTTAGTACATTTTTGTTATAAAATTCATTTACAGGAGATTATTCACATGTATATTATCAAATTTGCTCCTGATAACACACGCAAATATATAACTAAAACTCTGCACAATAAATCCAAGGCAAATTATATACAAAAAAAAGCAAAATGTGTTCTTAAGTAGAAGATATTTATGCCGAATTAACTACAATGAAAGAAGACAGGCACTTTCTTTTAATGCCATGGCAAGAATGAAACAAACAGCCATATTTTCCACCTTACAATAAGATTAAGTACCTTTCAACAATACTGCTATGACAGCCACATCAAAAAAGGCCACAGTATACATATGAAAAGGGTTTTTTTGCAAATACTTTTACCAACTGGAACAGCAAATAGTTTCAAATTTAATGTCAGGTACAACTGCATTCTGCTGGGGGAGGCTGTCATAGGACATAGGCTCATTTATTAGAAAGGATTATGCAGGAGTGGTTTACTGTCTTCAGTTCTCTTACATAATCAGACTAGAAGAATGGTGAACACGACAGGCAAACAAAAAGTGTAAAAATAAGCACCAATCATAACTGAAAATAATATTGTTCAGTGTGCAGCAGCAAAGTATACATTTTGGGGAAAATGTATTTCTTAATCCATGTTTTAATATGAGCAGAGTAAGAGACTTTCCTTAGCCCAAACTGTTCTGTCATGCCTCCTTTAGAAGCTTAGAGTTTTCAGACTTCCTAAGTTCCACCACTACGTGTCTCTGTTGAATCCAGCACTTTACAAATACAGGAGGAAAATACACTTAAAATAACAATGAGACATCCTGTCAAAGGCACACAGAGGAACCGTATAGAGCCATTGACCCAGGCAAAGGGGGATTCACGCCTTTGCTCTAGCCTTGCAGACACTCTTACACTGCACTGCTGAGTTAAGACTCACCACACTCATTAACTGCATGCAGAGGCCGACTCTGTGAGGGATAAAGCACTGCAAGAAGCGGCTTGTTCCCTTAGCCATAGGAGTGTTCACTGGACATTAGTCAGATGTCTGGACACCAGTGGGAGAGATAGTACTGAAAAATTAGAATGTTTAAAACTTTTGGCAACCAAAAATTGTTTTTTTTAAAGTTCTTTGTAACCTGCATCTATAGAATTTTTGACTAACACAAAACCCGTTTTGTTTAAAAAGAAGATCACAAAGAAAACTTCAAATAGTGCACATTAATCTTCAGGGATTTGTTTTCTGACCCCAAATTAGCTAGTGGGCTGCACAGCATTCACTACTATCCACTATTTATAACTATCAATGTTACAAGCATACACCCACATATTTGCAATACTTTAATTTCATTTTGTGTGAACTATTTTGAAAGCTGGACTTTTGAAACTGGGCAGGCCCTCCCTTGTCCCAAGATTCTTAAATCACCATTCACCACAGTCACTTTCCTTTCACAAAGTACAATTACCTCTAACACTGACTTAAAACTCTCATCAGATAGCCTAGAACAGCAGCATATTTTCATCAGTTAGATAATTTTCAAAGACCACAGAAAATCTGTCAGTTTTCTTCTTAGTTCTGAATTCCAAGTATTTACACTCCTCTTTATTACCACTCTCTTTTAAAAGAGTGTTACTTTCCTGCCTAAAATACTATATTTGGCCTGCCCCAGTGGTTCCCAAGCTGCCTGGTGATCAGAATTCCTTGGGAAGATGTTGAACACAGAGCTCCTCAGGCTTTACCAAAGACTAATTAGATTATCTTGGCAAGCTGCAAGCCTTAACAAGCAACCCAAGGTGACTCTCACACAGCTATCCCAGCCCTAACCTAGCATTTGGCAACAAATGATACACCAGTTCACAGTATGCGGGGGTGTCTGAGGTACATACCCAACAAGAACAAGAACTTTAGATAAAGAATTATGTGTAACTAAAATAGGTAGTTGAACTCATCACAGAAAGTTAATATCCTGTGCCAAAGCGCCTTGTTTAAAAATGTACATGAGCAGAACTTTACCTAACTGTGCCTCCCATAGATTGCCCCAGGAGACTCCAGTTGTTTTGTTTTTTTTAAAAATAGAACTAGAAATGTATGACCCACTACCACTAAACTCAGCTTATTCTAAATCACGTAGGCTGTTAAAGAAATCTGTCTTGCCATAACAATGGTTGAAAGGACCTGCCCTCCTCCCTGCATTTTTTTTTTTTTAAGTATAAAATTTGTTCTGTTGAAAGATTAACATTTTAAGCAGGGGAAAGAAAAGTGGTCTACTAGATTAAATTTTAAAAGGATTTTGTTATTTGCTATACAAATATACATTTCAACCTTTACAACATTCATTCCAGTCTGACCTCTTTTTCTACAGAAGAACAAGAGATCAACATTTTAAGTCTCTTATTTCAAGGACATTATTACTGATACACAAATGCCCTCTGAAAGCTTCTGAAACTAACAAAAAGTACTGAAGATGACCAAGAGGCGCAGGTGTTAGGATACATTTTCCATGTTTTCTAACAGCACACAAATTCCTTTAAGGAAAGAAAAAAAAAATCTTATCTTGATAGTTCTATTAGCTGGTCATCTTAAGTTTCTACAACAATGCTTGTGCTGACAGTCCGTATCATCTGGCTTTACTATAAAAGCTTTCTTTTCTTCGAACTACTGTCCTCATCCAGTCTCCTCTTGTCCAAGCCAGAGTTCCTCTTTGCATGATGGGTCATAGAGCTATACTTTTCCTGTTCCCCTTCACTGAAAGCCCTGGCCTCTCTTCTGTGGCTGAGCCCTCCTTCCTGGTCACCACATTTTCGTTTACTTGTGGAAGTATCAGGACTAGCAGCTGGAGGTTCACATTGCACATGAGGTTTATGGTTGCTCGGAGTGGCTACTTTAGCAATGGGCTGCTGCACAGTACTAACAAGATCCTGGTGAGTCAAAGGAAAGCCTGGCTCTCCCATGGGAGATGTTGCTCCAGGATGCTGGGGGCTCAAAGGTTGTGGATCCCTTGGGAACTTCCCTTTGGCTTCAGAGCCCATCCTTCTAAGGAGTCTTGGGTCCCGAAGTCGGTCCTGAACAAGAGGCCTTTCAGGGTCCCTTGAAGAAACAGTAACAGCAGCTTCCTTGGAGTCAGAAGGGTTGTGGTATAGAGAAGAAGCAAAAGACGTCTTGCTGAATCCACTGTCTAGCTTGCTGCTGGGCAAGCCACCTTGGGGTCTGAGCACCTCTGGAGCTATGGTAGGAGGATGAGTCAGACTTCTTTGTAGAACAGGTTGTTTTAGTTTCAAAATCTTCATTGCATCATGCCTGTAGTTTTTGTCACAGGTCTTAATAATGGCACCACGCTTCTGAGCATCCTGAATCAGGTGATTCCAATGTTGATTTTCCTTGAAACAAAGAGTAAAGAGAAGCAATTATACCCTAAAGAAATACTCAAACGCTTGGGAAGCATGGGGTTCCAGCTTTCATTTCTGCACAAGTAAGTATACTTTCATAAAGAGTCTCAGGAATCCCCATTAGACAAGGCTGAAAAAAAAAATCAGTCCAAATATAGAATGATAAAGCCATATTACTAAAGGGAGCATTGCTCACAACCTATCAGAAAGAACGTCCAAACGTTTTATCGTTGTTACAGATGCTACATGTGGTAACAGGTGATGGAGATATGTGCCATTTGCCAGTAGCCTGTAGCCTCGTGTGGCTACTTAAGTTTAAATTAATTAAAATGAAATAAAAAAATTCAATTCCTCACATTTCAAGTTCTCAAAAGAGAACTGGCTAGTGGTTAATGTACTGGGCAGTGCAGACCCAGAACATTTCCATCATCACAAAAAAATTCCTTTGGACAGTGCCGATCTAGACTATTACCCGTCTCTTGGCAGGCCTAACATTCTGCAGCAGAAGGGATTGGCTTCAGAAGGTCTTAACTTCTGAGTGCATGTCACTGTTCTAGAAAGAGGCCTACAGCTTTTATTTAATTAAAAAAAAATTTTTTTTCAGGGGTTACTAGAGATTGAACCCAGGCCCTCATACATGGGAACCAAGTGCTCGACAACTGAGCTACATCCGCTCCCCAATGAGTTGTTTTTTGTTTTTTTTTCCAGGAGGTACCAGGGATTAAACCCCGGATCTCATAACATGGGAAGCAGGCGCTCAACCACTTGAGCTATATCCACTCCCTGAGGCCTAGAGATTTTATCAGCATATCAAAAGGTCTCCCAAACCCCTCAAAGGGTTTAAAAGTCTTAAAACCACAGAAATACTATTCCAATTGTCTCACTTTCTGTCTTTTTGCTAGAAATGCTTAAGTTATGAAAAGGAAAAAAATAAAACACACACACATCTGCATGCATCTTTCCTCTCTTCCCTTGAGTTTCCTCAGCAATAAATTACTGCTTTACAATCACCAGCAACGGCCTCTTTAGAAAGAAGAGTTAGCATGAGGGAGAGAGGGGGAAGACAACAACTGAAAAGATAAGAGAAAGGATAGCTACCCTCCTGTGGCTTTCTATACTATTCATAGAGGTGGGTTACGGTAGTAATGAGGCTGCATAGTATTTACTTGCTGCATGCATGACTTTGGATAAATCACTTGATGTCTCTAAGCCTGTTTCCTCATCCATAAAATAGGACTAATATGTTAATTGGTTCTAAAATGGACATTGTTTTCACATTTAACCATTTCTTAATTTGGAATGCCTCTTGGCCATATGGCAGTTTTCATGTACTATTCCTGGGGGAATTCATGACTAGGCAACCACAACCCACTGCCTTTCAGTCAGCAAACCATTTAAAGAGTGAGTCCCAGCTATTGCCTGAAAACCTTCTGTAGACATCTTTTGAGGAGACAAAGCACCAGCATTAAAACTTTTAGAATGGTTGGAAGAAAATCCTGGCAACAACAGTGGAGAACGCAAATGCTACGTCACCAACCCGTTCTATTACATAAATGACAATGGTATGTGGATAAAAACACTGATTGCTATTTGATACCGTATTGGAAATTCTAGCTAGAGCAATGGGGTAAGGAAAAGAAATAAGAGGCATCCAATTTGGAAAGGAAGAAATAAAACTATATGCAGATGACATAATCCTACATATAGAAAATCCCAAAGAATCTACAAGAAAGCTAATAAATGAATTCTGCAAAGTTGCAGGGTACAAAATCAATGCACAAAAATCAGTTGTGTTTCCCACCCCAATCAAGATGCTGGAATCAGATGCTTCAGGGTTCCATCCTTCAACAGAAGCTTTGAACAACCAGCAAGAAATGGCAGAAACATGTTTCTCAAAGCTCCAGAAAAACAGTCAAAGCCATAAAACAGGGAGCGCCGTATCAGGAAAAAGGCCACTTAAAGTGGTAGATCTTGAATGATGGCTCAGTCCACACCCCTCCCCATCCCCGACCCCTCCCTTCCATCCCTGACCTCTCCTCCTTTCCTGGCTGGGCATGGAAGCTGGCCCACACTGCCAGTGTGGATCCCTGGTCCTGGTTCTAGGAGCAGCAGAGTAACCCTTGTGCACATAACTGGGAGCATATATGTCTGCCTAGTCTGTCTGGTGGTGACCTCTGGGATTCAGCATCCCAGAACTTGCCTTGAGTGTAGAAGACAGTTCACAAAGCTATGGGAAAGCAGTTAAGCGGCTACACAGGGCAAGGGATTCTTGACTGTAGTGCCCAGGAGCCTGAGAAAACTGTTTCCTAGGGGAAAAAGGAAATTAATAGCCATGTAATGTAAAAGGAAGAATAACTAGTGCCACATGCACATGTCCAAGAGAAGGGCACTGAGAAAAAGGTCCAAGGAGGACCCTATACTTTGGCCTGGAGCTATTCTCTAAACTCATTGTATGGATAAGCTCTAAAGGAGACCACTTGCACAGGTCAATCTGCAAAGACTGGAAAAGGGGTTTTCTTTTTTTCCTTTTATTTTTTTGTTAGCTCCTGCATTCAAGGAAAGATTTGTCATAAAGCTAGCTTGACAAAAGCTGAAGGAACAGATACTTTAGAGTGTGAATTCCAGTGATAACACACTAAAATATTAAAATGTCTAGGTTTCAACAAAAGAAACAAAAGAAAAAGAGAATGATGGCCCAGGCAAAGGAGAAAATTAAAATTAGAAACCATCAAAGAGAAGACCAGACCTGGGACATACCAGACAAAGATGTTTAAATAAATGATCCTAGGGAAACAGGTGTGGCTCAGTGGCTAGAGCCTCCGTTTACAATATGGGAGGCCCGGGTTCGCGTCCCGAGGCCTCCTTGTGAGGGCACGCTGGCCTGAGCGGTGCGGTGGGCTGATGCGGCAAGACCTCACAGCAAGGGGGAGATAAGCAGACACAGAGAAGACACGCAGCGAATGGACACAGCAGCACGGGCAGCAAGGGGGGGGATAAATAAATAAAATGAATAAATCTTTAAAAATAAATAAATAAATGATCCTAAATATGCTGAAATAGCTAAAGGAAATCAGGAATATGGCAGATAAACACAAGACTATCAACAGAGAGATGGAAATTATAAAAAGGAACCAAATAGAGCTGAAGAGTACAGTAACAGAAATTAAAATTTCCATGGAGGAGTACAACAGCAGATTGGAGCTGACAGAAAAAAAGAATCAGTGGACTTGATAAGGCAATTGAAATCATCCACTCTGAGGAGCAGGAAAAAAAGAATGAAGAAAAGTGAACAGAGATTGAGGAACCTGTGGAATGCCATTCAAGTATACCAATATACACATTGTGGGACTCCCAGAAGGAGAAGAGAGAGAGACTATCCAGAGAAATAATGTCTGAAAATTTCCCAAATATAACAAAATACATGAATATACATATCCAAGATGCTTAACAAACTGCAAACTGGATAAACCCAAATAGACCCAAACTGCAACATATTATAATCAAACTGTCAAATACCAAAGATAAAGAATTATGAAAGCCACAAGAGAGAAGTAATATGACACACACAAGGGAGCCACAATAACACTAAGTGCCAGTTTCTCATTGGAAACCATGGAGGCAAGATGACTGTGGGGTGACACTTAAAGTGCTGAAAGCAAAAAAAAAAAAAAGGCCTCATTTCAAAAACAAAGGCAAGATTAAGACATTTCCAGATAAACAAAAGCTGAGAGAGTTCATCAACACTAGATCAGACTGACAAGAGATACTGAAGAGAGTTCTGCAGGTTGAAATGAAAGAACACTAAACAATAGATTGAAGCCGCCTGAAGAAATAAGGATCTCTGGTAAGGGTAATGACATGGGTAAATATAAATGCCAGTATTTATTTTTTATAGCTCTACTTTTTTACTTCCTACAGGATCTAAAAGGCAAAAGCATAAAATATAAGGATATATCTATGATTTGGGACTCAATGCATAAACATGCAATTTGTGACAAGAACTATCTGAAGCGGGGAAGATGGAGGGGTGGAGAAACATAGTTTATGTATACCACTGAAGTTAAGTTGGCATCTAAGCAAATGAAAGTGGTATACATTTAGGATGTTAAATTTAAGCCCCATGTTAACTACAAAGAAAGTATCAGCTAATAAAAAGAGCTCAACAGACAGAAATTAGAGTATAGGTTGCCAGGGGCCGGGGGGCAAGGGTCATTGGAATTAATGCATAATGGTGTGTAGGGTTTCTGTTTGGGGAGATGAGAAAGTTTTAGTAATGGAAGGTGGTGAGGGATCTGCAATATTGTAAATATCAGTAATCCCAACTAAATGGGTAGGTTTGGGAGTGGCTGAGAGGGGAAAATTTATATTTCCAACAATTAAAAAAAGAGCAAAGAAAAAGACAATGACAATTAAATGTAATATGTGACCCCTAGATGGGATCTATCAAGGGAGGAGAAAAGGCTCAAAAGGTCATTACTAGGCCATATGGAATTGGAATATAGACTGTAAGCTTTAGCTCGACATTAAATTTCTTGAACTTGATAACTGCACTTAAGGTGGTTACGTAAGTGAATATCCTTGTTCTTAGGAAATATACATGGCAGTATTAAGTGTTCAAGGAGCATATTGTAAAAACAACCTTTCAAGTGTTCAGGAAATGGATTGAGAGACAGAGAAAGACAGATGGATAGATAGATGACTAGGCTGATAGAATGATATGGCACATGAGGCAAAATGTTAAAATTGGTGGATCTGGATATCTGGGGAGATAGGAGTATGTTGGAGTTCTCTGTATGGGATGTGTATTATTTTTGTAACTGTCCTGTGAGTTTGAAAATATTTTAAAAGAAAAAAGTAAAAAAAAAAAAAAAAATCAGTTCTGTTTCCATACACCAGCAATGAACAATCCAAAAAGAAAGTCAGGAAAACAATTCCATTTACAATAGCATCTGAAAGAATAAAATATCTAGAAATAAATTAAACCAAGGATGTAAAAGACTTGTATACACAGGAAACTACAAAACATTGCTGAAAGAAATTAAAGACGACCTAAATAAATGGAAAGACAGCATGTTCATGGATTGGAAAACTTAATACTGCTAATATGTCAATACTACTCAAAGTGATTTACAGATTCAACACAAGCCTGATCGTAATTCTAGCAGCTCTTCCCCCCCCCCAGAAATGGAAAAGACAATCATCAAATTCACATGGAATTACAAGGAGCACTGAATGTCCATAATAAAAGTGAAAAAGAAGAACAAAGTTGAGGGTTCACACTTACTCAAAACTTACTACAAAGCTACAGTAAAGTCCTGCCCAGTCCATGGGGTGTTTTGGAGCCCCGGCCACGCTGATCTGCTGGGTGTGTTCCGGCTGCGCGCCGGATCCAGGAGTGCAGCAGGAACCAAGTATCTGCCCCGCAATGCGGGGGGTGGGGGGTGGGGGGGAAAGGGCGGTGGAGTGAGTGAGGCCTGCGCCTCGGGACCGCAGTCAGCAGCCCAGCGGTAGCAGAGGTGGAACCAGAATGACTCTTCAGACAAAGCCAACCAAAATGTTCTGATTTTCTTGTGCAGATTTTTCCTCAACAAGAGGCCCTGGGAACTGACCCTGTGACCTCCTATGTGGTAAGCAGGAGTTCAACCACTTAAGCCACATCCACTCTTCTTCCCTTGTCTTTTTATCGTTGAGTTGTATGATCTGTTTATATAACTTTGAGATCGAACCATTATCTTATATGTGGTTTCCAAAAATTTTCTCCCATTGAGTAGGCTAGCTTTTCACTTTCTTACCAAATTCATTTGACGCACAAAAGTGCTTAATTTTGATGAGGTCCCATTTATCATTTTTCTTTCATTGCTCATCTGTTGGGTGAAAGGTTTAATAAACCAGCACATACCACACACACACACAAAAAGCTACAGTAATAAAAAGAGTGTGGTACTGACATAAGGAAAGACAAATAGATCAAAGGAACAGAATTCAGAGTCCTGAAATAAACCCACACATCTAAGGTCAAATGATTTCTGACAAGGGTGCCAAGCCCACCCAAAGGGAAAAGAATAGCCTATTCAACAAATGGTGCTGGATCAACTGGAAATCCACATGCAAAAGAATGAATTTGGGTCCCTGCCTCTAACATATACAAAAAAATCAACTCAAAGTACACCAAGAACCTAAATCTAAGAGCTAAAACCATGTATCTTTTAGAAGAAAATAATAAGGGAAAATCTTCAAGACCTTGTACTTGGCAATGGATTCTTATACATGACACCAAAACCATGAGCAAGAAAAGACAAAAAAAGATAAATTGGGTTTCATCAAATTTAAAAACTTTTATGCATGAAGGAACATGAAAAAGAAAGTGAAAAGACAATCCACAGAAGGTGAGAAACTATTTGCAAATCATTTTCAGATTGATGGTATCCATTTATGGTATCCATCCATAAAGAACTCCTACAACCCAACAACAAAAAAAACCCCTCAATTTTAAAAAAGACAAAGGACTCGAACAGACATTTCTCCAAAGATATACAAATGGCCAATGAGTACATGAAAAGATGCCCAACACCTTTAGCCATTTAGGGAACTGCAAATCAAAATGACAATGAAATGTCATTTCACATCCAATAGGATAGCTATTATTTAAAAAAAGAGAAAATAAGTGTTGGTAAAGATGTGGAGAAATCAGAACCCTTGTGCATTGTTAGTGGTGATTAATGTAAAAATGGTGAAGTGACTGTGTAAAACAGCTTGGCAGTTCCTCAAAAAGTTAAAAAGAGAATTATCATATTACCCAGTAATTCATTCCAAAAGGTATATACCCAAAAGAATTGAAAATGAGGACTCAGATACTTGTATACCAATGTTCATAGCAGCATTATTCACAGCAGCCAAAGGTGGAAGCAACCCAAGTATCCAACAGATGAATGGATAAACAAATGTGTTATGTTCATACAATAGAATAATTATCCAGCCATAAAAAGGAATGAAGTTCTGACACAAACTACAACATGAATGAACCCTGAAGATATCATGTTGAGTGAAATAAGCCAGTCACAAAAGGATAAATATTGTATGATTTCACTTATATGAAATACCCAGAATAAGCACATCCATAGAGACAGAAAGTAGATTACAGGTTACGGGGGGGTGGGGGGGCTGGGGGGAGGATGGGGGGTTACAGTTTAATGGGTAGAGAATTTCTGCTTGGGGTGATGAAAAAGTTTTGGTTATAGATGCTGGTAATGGTAGCACCAGTAATTAATATTTATTGAATTGTACAAATGAAAGCGGTTAAAAAGGGACATTTCATGTTATGTATGTTACAATAACTTTTTTTTTTTAAATTGATGACTATGAATAAGAAAATGACTTATTCATTTCTGAATGTGAGTTCATTCTGAATGTGAGATATTTTTAGGAGTATCTTAGCGAATTCATTTTGTTTATATTTTCTATGTTTGCACAAGAGTGATGTGACAAAAATCTCTCTAAATAAGTCTAAGAGTCCTTTCAAGAAATATAAAGTAAAAATTCTAAGTGAAAATAAAGGATTGTATCATTGTTTAATGGTAGTACATAAAATAATGATGCATATAATAATTAATAGCTTCTTGGATCTGATTAACTTGGGATCTCCTCACTCAGGAGACTCTAAAGATTGTTCGTCTGTGGCTGAAAGGCATATGGGGAAGCAGATGGCCTTGCTGCTATTTTTGCCAAGTTGCTTCACCTAAGCTTTGTGATTAATCCAATCCTAAGATCACAAAAACAGTTTTGTGAAGGGGCTATTGGTTTTGTTTCTCAGAGGAAACCAACTGCTTTAATCATTGGTTCCATTTCCACAGGGGAAACTGGGCTAAAGAATTAAAAAGAAAAAACGAAAAAAAGAAAGAAAAAAAAAAAAGAGTTCTGAAGACAAAAAAAAAAGTTAAGTTGGAAGGCCCTAATAGTGATTTGGAAGTTTCTGTAGTCTATTCTTTATGTCTCTTCTTGTTTCATTGGCTTCCTAGCATGAAGATAACGTCCTACCATCAGTCAGAGATCAGTTGTCTTCAAATTTAGGTAAATGTGACCATGGGGTTCACAGACTTTCTAGTGGGATGTAAAACAAAAGTTTGATGGGAATCAATTCCAAACCCCCAGCTTCCTATGTCTTCACCTTGGACTCTGTTTCCACCTCTACCCCATCCTTCACAATCACAACATCTACCCATGCCAAATCTCACTCAACAGTGCACTACCAGGACATGTAAAAACTCCGAGGTGCCATATAAAGGGAAAATTAAAAATAGTGGGGTCCATGAAGGCTCCTTTTATCAAGGAGTCCCTAGGAAGCACATGTCTAATAACATTTTACTTTTCAGGTTTAAACATTATTAAATTTGTAATAAATTTGTGTTGTTTTGGTCAGCTGTGTACAAACAATAACCATAACAGGCTATTCAACTGAGAAGGCATTTTTAAAACTCAAAGAGAAACAGTAACTCGCATGCATTGCTTTCTTGGAATGTAAATTTGCACAACTCTATTGAGAGAATTTGGAAACATGTAATCAAAATTACAAATGTATAAGCCTTATGACCCAGCAATTCCACTTCTAGAAATTTATCCCACAGACAGACTCATATGTAAGAAAAGTGACATCAATATAAGGATAGTCACTGCAGCATTACTAGTAACAGCAAAACATTAGAATTCTTAAAGACATCTGGCTGCAAAATTTCAGGTAAATTATGATATATCCAAACAACAGACACTGTATAGTCAAATTCCAAGACAGAGTGATAAGTGAAAAAAAGTTAAGATGCCTAACAGTGTGAACAGAATGTTACTATTTGTATAAAAAAAGAGAAAAGGGTACACATTGCTTTTCTATGTAAGTTATCACTGAAAGGATACACAATCAACTTTGGTGGTCTCCAGGGAAGGGCTAAGTGAAAGGAAAAGTTATCGCTGTATAGACTCTTGATCTTTCAATCTTTGAATCATGTATATATATTATCTTTCAAAGAAATAAAATAAAGAAATGGAGTGCTATTAAAATAGCCTTTACATAAATTTTTTAAAAAGCCTTATAGTTACAGGAAAAACAATTTTAAAAACATTTTATTTTGAGAGAATTATAGATTTACAGGAAATGGGGAGGAAAAAAAAAAGGACAGAGAGGTTCAAGGTATATTTCCCTTGCTTTCCAAGAGTTATAATCTGTAACAAATGTTCCACAACAATGCAAGGTGTTGGTAGAGGTATGGGAAAATTCTGCATGTTATGCATGATTGTTCTGTAAGCTCACGTTTCTAATAAAAAAAATATATATATAATAAAATTTATATATAAATTTTTGTGGTAATGAAGCATAGTAGCAAGATTAAGAGACTTTTTTTTTTAAGATTTATTTATTTTTATTTTGTTTATCCCCCCCTTGCTGCCCATGCTGCTGTGTCCCTTCGCTGCGTGTCTTCTCTGTGTCTGCTTATCTCCCCCTTGCTGTGAGGTCTTACCGCATCAGCCCACGGCGCCGCGCGAGCCGGCCTGCCCTCACAAGGAGGCGCCGGGAAGCGAACCCGGAGCCTCTCATATGGTAAACGGGGGCTCTATCCATTGCACCACACCCGCTTCCTGCCGTGAGGTTGCTGCATCAGCCCACCACACCGCTCAGGCCGGCGTGCCCTCACAAGGAGGCCTCGGGAAGTGAACCCGGGCCTCCCATATGGTAAACGGGGGCTCTATCCACTGAGCCACACCCACTTCCCTTAATAGACTTTTAATTATAAAAAATATACTATCCCAACTGAATTTTAAACTAAACAAGTATGAATGGAAATACAATTTCAAAGACAGAAAAGACTACCACTATCTTTCTATTCCACTGAATGCATTTAAAGGTAAGTTTTATTTTTAAATCTCAATATAATACATTAAAAACAAAATCTCTTCAAACTATAATAAAAATTCAAGACATCAACTTAAAAACAGGGGACACCAAAAACAGGAGATAGAAATTTCAAAAAATTTTTAGGGGGTACACAAACTACGGAAGTTGAAGACCACAGATCTAGGTATGAGAAGAGTTAAAGGAGAAAGACCGTGTATTTGAATGCTCTCTCGTGGTAGCAAACAAAGTGGGGGGAAAATCTACCAAGTCTCCTCTTCAAGATGACCAATGATTTAGATAAAAAGAAAAATTAGAAAAACTGAAAAGTTATCACTCCTAATGAGATAAATAACAAATACGTGCTATAAATAGCTGTGATATCACTGAATTAAGCTGTACTGCTTGTTTACTAAAGATGTAAACACACATACTTCTTCTAGAGGAGAACCTATACTGGCATAGGACCTCTGACTGCACTAACTGCTGAAGTGAAAAAGAGAGAGTAGCACTGCTACTGCCAAAACAGAAAAGAAAATCAAAGCATGCTCTGGCACTGTTCTAGTGCTTTACATGTATGGATGCATGTATGTTCCTAACAATCCTGTTAATTATATATAAATATAATTAAAAATTTTTAAAGAGTCATCTTGAGAGCCTCTTTTGGGTATTCAGGCTTTGGGCTGAGAAAGACTGGTGTTTCATGTGTATAAAAAACTCTCCAAGGAAGAATTTGCTGGAGGACATAACAACTAGGGAAAGAAGCTCACTATTTTGCAACCCAGAAATCATTTCCATTTTGTGGAAAATAAAAACAAGACTTCAACCTAAAACAGTAATAATGTAGAATGGTCTACTGGGTTCTCTGGTTCCCAAGAATGTACATACATACCATCAGGGTTCTCAAATGCCCAAGGATGAAGAGGCTGTATTTGGCTCGTGTAATAGTGACATTCAATCTCTGCAAACTTGCCAGGAATCTAGGCAATAAAAGAAAAGTTATTTCTTTGTACAGAATGACTTTGCACACTGGCGTAGGTGAGACACAGGCAGCACTTTTAGATCACTTTTATAGTGCTCCATCTACCTCTTTAAAAGTCACTCTCCCCACTGTTATTCAATATTGTGCTAGTTCTAGCTAGAGCAATCAGACAAAAATAAAATAAAATAAAATGCATCCAAATAGGAAAAGAGGAAGTGAAACTCTATTTGAAGATGACACAATTCTATAGTTAGAAAATTCTGAAATGTCTACAACAAAACTTGAGCTAATAAATGAGTTCAGCAAAGTAGCTGGACTCAATGGGAGAAAATATTTGGATATCACACGTCCAATAATATCCATGATACATAAAGAGATGCTATAATTCAATAAAAAGACAAGCATCTACTATTATTATTGAAATTATTATTGAAATAATGAAAATGCTCTAATAATTGAAGTGATGAATGCACAACTATGTGATTATACCAAATATTGTACACTTTGGATAAACTTAATTAATATTTATCAATAAAATTGATTTGTTAAAAAAAAAAAGATCACTGATGTCTGCACAGAAAATGAGTTCAAGAGACAGTTTAGAGGCTATTACAGTAGAATAGTCAAAGATAATAGTAGCTTGGATTAGAATGCTAACTAGGTAGTGTCAAGGTATAGATGAGGCAGATTGTATTTGTTATTGACTGAAGGTGGCGGAGTGGGGGCAGGTGGTTATCAAAGATGACTCTCAGGTTCCTGGTATGGGAGAGTTGTGCTAGCCAGCCTCCAAGACGGATCCAATGATCCTATCTTCTGGTATTCAAACCTTGTGTAGTACCCACGCACACTAAATCATAGCTTGCGTGTGTGACCAAAAGAATACTGAAGTGACAGTATTCACTGGCTGCCTTCCTACTTACTCTCTCTTGGATCACTTGTCTGTAGGAAGCCAGCTACCATGTTGTGATGACACTCAAGAAGCTCTATGGAGAGGTTCACATGGTCAGGAACTGAGGCCTCCTCCCAACAGACAGTATCAAACTGCCAGTCAAATGAGTGAGTCAGCCATCTTGGAAGGGGATCTTCCATCCCATTCAAGTCTTCAGACGGCTACAGCCCTGTCCAACATTTTGACTGCAACCTCATGAGAAATTCTGAGCAAGAACTACCCAACAAAGCTACCCCCAAATTCCTGACCCAAAGAAACTTGTGAGATAAATGATTATTGTTGTGTTGGGTTTTATATTTTGATGTAAACTCAAAATAATGGCATTTTGGGTCCTGTGACTAAAAATCAAATCAAGCTTCTAACTAGCCACGAGTCTGAATAAACCCTGTTCTGGCTCCATGCAAAAAACAAACAAACAAAAATTCTGGAACTAGCGCAGAAATATACAATCATATTGAGATATATATATAGATATAGATATATATCTATATCTATATATATCAACAGACTTGAAAAAGTGCTCAAAAATAGAACGGGTACATGATTAAGTTAAAATTTCACATTAGCTGGGAAACAATGGACTATTTAAAAAATGGTCCTGAGATAATTGGCCTCCTTTTGTATAAGTAGTCTATCTCTACAAAGGGTCAGAAATAATTTACTATTTTTAAAAGAATGATAAAAAAAATTTACAACCTGTAAATTCCATCTTAGGCCCTGAGACTCAGGGATTTTTCTGCATGTCCACCATATAATTTGTCCTTAGCCTATTCGGTAAGGAAGCTGACAGTAGTTAAGGGAAGCAAACTTAACCAAAGCAGAAAAACACAGATAAAAGAGGAAAAACCACCTGTTATTACACATACCATGTGAGAATAACACTCCCCTGTAAACTGCACTATATCCAATTATTTGTATTACTCTTATTAAAGAAAAGAACAGATTTCACTGTGAAATGAGTTAAATTTAATACATAACATACTAAGAGAATAATATAATTCACAATTTAAGGAAAAACAAACATGGGATATTATGTTTTTAACAATCAAAACATTAATAAGGCAATTTATGGTGTTCTCTAACAATGATAATGGATCTAATTCTGGATTTCAAACAAACAAAAAAATAATATGTTACTCACCCAATTGAGCCTTGCATGGCATTTGCTCTGACACAAGTAACAATAACACAATCCTTCTGACGACCCTGGAATCCATCTACAGTATCCACTTCTGCTGGTCTATTTACAAAACAGAAAACACATTTATTGGAAAAAATAAGATAGTTATTAAATATACACATTTGTACAGTAGTATTTCAAACTTTTTTAAAGACAAAATTTTATTGAAGTATATCATATATACATGAACATAACAGTAAGTGTATTGTAAAAGTTGTGAATTTACAAAACAAACATGCATATCTTCATATAAGGCACCCATACATCTTCCCACCACCAGCACCTTGCATTGTTATGAAACATTTGTTACAAACTATGAAAGGGCATTGTCAAAATATTACTAACTATAGCCCATATCTTACATTTGATATATTTTTCCCCCAACCCACCAGATTATTAATACCCTGTATTAGTATTATGTATTTGTTATTGTTCATGAGAGAACATTCTCATGTTTGTCCTGTTAACCACAGTCCTTCTTCCATCACTGGATTCCCTGTGTTGTCTAGACAGTCCCATGCTTTCTACAATCCATTCGAAGCGTATACTCAGTGGCTCTCATTTTCATCACAGAGTTGTACTGTCATTACCTGTCTTTTAGTATGCTTTCATTATGCCAAAAGGAAAATCCCATACCCCATTATAACCCCCTATTGTTGACCCATGGAATTGACATAGTATCTTCTTGCCATTTCTACAAAATATTACAATATTAATGTTAACTAGAGTCTCTAAGTTACATTAGTTGTCATTTCCCATGTATCACCATATTCTTAGCACTTTGTAAAGAGCATTCTTATATTTATACTATTAACTATAATCTTCATCCACAACTGAAATCATTATATTATATATTCCCTAGATTCTTCTCTAGCTTCCTTCCAACTGAGATTTATGTCCACAGACTCTTTTCAGCATCACATTTACAAATTAGCAGTGTTATACTCACCATAATGTATTACTATCAACTCTATTCATTTCCACACTTTTGCAATTAACCTTATGAATAATGCTATATACATTAAGCATCAGCTCCCATTCTCAAGCCACACTGTATTTCCTAGTAACCTATACTCTGGAGTATAATAAACATGAGTTTATTCATCGTATTTACTTCATATTAGTGAAACCACACAATATTTTTCCTTTTCTTCCTGGCTTACCTCACTCAACTTAACATCCTCTAGGTTCATCCATGTTGTCATATGCATCCCGATTTCATTTCTTTTTACAGCTCAATAGTATTCCATAGTATGTATATACCACATTTTGTTTATCTACTCATCAGGTGATGCACATTTGGGCTGGTTCCATATTTTAGCAATTGTGAATAATGCTAAGAACATAGGTAAGCAAATGTCAGTATGCATCCCTGCCCTCAGTTCTTCTGAATATATTCCTAGTAATGGCAGTGCTGGATCATACGGCACTTCTATATTCAGCTTCTTGAGGTACTGCCAAAATGTCTTCCACAGAGACTGCACATTCCCACCAACAGTGAAGGAATGTTTCTGTTTCTCCACATCCTTTCCAGCACTTGTAGTTTTCTGTTTTTTGTTTTTTTTTAATAATGACCATTCTATTAGGTGTGAAATGGTATCTCATTGTAGTTTTTAATCTGCATTTCACTAATAGTGATGTTGAGCATTTTCTCAAGCGCTTTTTGGCCATGTGTATTTCCTCTTCGGAGAAATGTATTCAAGTCTTTTGCCGATTTTTAATTGGGTTGCTTGTCTTTTTATCATTAAGTTGTATGATCTCTTTATATAACATGGATATATATAACATGGCTATCAAATACTTATCATATATATGCTTTCCAAATATTTTCTCCCATTGAATAGGCTGCCTTTTCACTTTCTTGACAAAGTCTTTTGAAGAACAAGTGTTTAAGTTTGAGAAGTTCCCATTTATCGATTTCTTCTTTCATTGGTTGTGCTTTGGGGTAAGGTTTAAGGAACTACTGCCTACCACAAGATCTTGAAGATGTTTCCCTACATTTTCTTCTAGGAGTTTTACGGCTGTTGCTTTTATATTTAGGCCCTTGATCCATTTTGAGTTAATTTTTGGGTAAGGTGTGAGACAAGGGTCCTTTCTTTCTTTCTTTTGGCTATGGATATGCAGCTCTCCCAGCACCATTTGTCGAACAGACTATTTTGGCCCAGATGGGTGGGCTGGACGGCCTTGTCAAAAATCACTTGACCGTGGATGTGAGGGTCCATTTCTGAGTTCTCAATTCAGTTCCATTAGTCAATCTGTCTATCTTTATGCCAGTACCATGCTGATGTATTTGTCAGCCAAAGGGGTGCTAATGTGAAATACCAAAAATGGGTTGGTTTTTATAAAGGGTATTTATTTGGGGTAGAAGTCCACAGATACCAGGCCATAAAGCATTAAGTTTCTTCTCTCACCACAGTCCATTGCCACGTGTTAGAGCAAGACAGCTGCTGGCATTTGCCAGGGTTCAGGCTTCATGGGTTCTTCTCTTCCCGGGGCTGCATTTCTCTCCAGGCTCAGGTCCTGTTTTCTCCACAAGGTCAGCTGTAGACAATCAGGCGAACAGCTTGCTTCTCTTCTCCTGGGACCTTCTTTCCAACATTAAAACTGCTTCTCAAAAGACTGCTTCTCCAAACTGTTCTTGCCATGCCTTTTATATTTGATTCCCCACCCACCAAGGGGTGGGGCTCAACGCCCTAATCATAACCTAATCATGCCCAGATTAACAGATCAGTTTACAAGCATGATCCAATTTATTTTTGGAATTCATAATTACATCAAACTGGCCAACAGTTACAGCTGTAAATATGCTTTGAAGGCAAGAAGTGAGAGTCCTCCAATTTTGTTCTTTTATAAGACATTTTTGGCTATTTGGGGCCCCTTCCCTTGCAAATAAATTTGATAACTGACTTTTCTATTTCTGCAAAAAAGGATGTTGGGATTTTTACTGGGATTGTGTTGAATCTGTAAATCAGTTTGGGAAGAATTGACATCTTAATGACATTCAGTCTGCTGGTACAAAAACATGAATCCCCTTCCATTTACTTAAGTCTTCTTTGGTTTCTTTTAGCAATGTTTTGTAGTTTTCTGAATATAGGTCCTTTATTTCCGCTGTTTTTCCCTAAATATATGATTCTTTTAGTTGCCATTATAAATGGAATTTTTCTTACTTCCTCCTCAGATTGTTCATCAGTAGTGTATAGAAATGATACTGATTTTTGCATGTTAATCTTGTATCCCGCCACTTTGCTGAACTCAATTAGATCTAGTAGATTTGTTGTGAATTTTTCAGGATTTTCTAGATATAGGATCTTATCATCAGTGAATAGCAAAAGTTTTACTTCTTCCTTTCCTTTTTGGGTGCCTTTTATTTCTTTATCTAGCCTAATTGTCCTAGCTAGAACTTCTAGCACAATACTGAATAGCAGTGATGACAGTGGGCATCCTTGTCTTGTTCCTGATCTCAGCAGGAAAGCTTTCAGTCTTTCACCATTGAGTACAATGCTAGCTGTGGGTTTTTCATATATGCACTTTACCATGTTGAGAAAGCTTCCTTCTATTCCTATCTTTTGGAGTGTTTTTTTGCCAAATGCCTTTTCTGTATCAATCGAGAGAATCATGTGGTTTTTTCCTTCAATTTATTTATGTGGTTTATTACACTAATTGATTTTCTTGTGTTGAAAAACCTTTGAATACCTGGAAGTTATTTATTATAGACCACTTGATTGTACTGTATAATTCTTTTAATGTGCTTTTGGATTCATTTTGCAAGTATTTTGTTGAGAATTTTTACATCTACGTTCATTAGAGATGTTGGTCTGTAATTTTCTTTTTTCGCAGTATCTTTAACTAGTTTTGGTATTAGGGTGAGGGTGGTTTCATAGAATGAGTTTGGTAGCATTCCTTCCTGTTCAATTTTTGGAAGAGCTTGAGCAAGACTGGTATTAGATCATCTGAACAACTGGTAGAATTCATGTGTGAAGCCACCTGGTGGGCTTTTCATCTTTGGGAGGTTTTTGATGGCTGTTTCAATTTCTTTACTTGTGATTGGTTTGTTGAGGTCTTCTATTTCTTCTAGGGTATGTTGTTCATGTGTTTCTAGGAATTTGTTAATTTCTTCTTTGTTGTCCAGTTTGTTGGAGTACAGTTGTTCATAGCATCCTCTTATGATTTTTTTATTTCTGCAGGGTCAGTGGTAACTGACCTTATTTCTGATTTTATTTATTCTTTTTTTTTTTTCTTTGGCAGTCTAGCTAAGGGTTTGTCAATTTTGTTGATCTTCTCAAAGAACCAACTTTTGGTTTTGTTGGTTCTACTGTATTTTAGTGTTGTTGTTCTCAATCTATTTATTTCTGCTCTACTCTTTATTATTTCATTACTTCAGCTTGGTTTGGGATTAGTTTGTTCTTCTAGTTCTTCCAGGTGCAGTTAGGTCTTTGACTTTAGCTCATTTTTCTTTTTTAGTGTAAGTATTAAGGGCTATAGATTTCCCTCTCAGCACTGCCTTTGCTGTGGTCCATTTTGATACGTTGAGTTCTGTTTGTTTGTTTGTTTTTTAAAGATTTATTTATTTATTTTACTTTTATACATTTTCACACACCCCTCCATTTTTGCTGTTTTTGTGTCCATTCGCTGGGCAATTCTCTGTGTCTGTTTCCTGCCCTCTCTTCTCATCCTTCTCCTCCTGTCTTCACCAGATTTGATGAACCTCAAATCTGGGAACCTCTGATGTGGGAGAGAGGCATCCTACCACCTGCACCACCTTAATTCCTGGTTTTTCAGCACGCCTCTTCTTGGCTCTCCCTTGTGACACTCTCCTGTTATGTCATCATCCTGCTGCATGGCTCGGCAGGGCCTGACGGCATATCCACACACAGGGCCTGGGGGCCCGCGTGCCTTCTATATTTTTCTTTATTTTTACCAGGAGGTCCCGGGGATTGAACCCAGGTCCCTCCATATGGGAGACAGATGCCCAATCATTTGAGCCACATCCGCCCCCGAGTTCAGGTTTTTACTTGTCTCAAGAAATTTACTGAATTCTTTTTTTTTTTTTTT
>JAQZBX010040178.1:5251-22870 GCA_029593785.1 Cabassous unicinctus | reverse complement strand
TTATCCCCCCCTTGCTGCTTGTGCTGCTGTGTCCATTCGCTGCGTGTCTTCTCTGTGTCTGCTTATCTCCCCCTTGCTGTGAGGTCTTGCCGCATCAGCCCACGGCGCCGCGCGAGCCGGCCTGCCCTCACAAGGAGGCGCCGGGAAGCGAACCCGGGGCCCCTCATATGGTAAACGGGTGCTCTATCCATTGCGCCACACCCACTTCCTGCCGTGAGGTTGCTGCATCAGCCCACCGCACCGCTCAGGCCGGCGTGCCCTCACAAGGAGGCCTCGGGATGTGAACCCGGGCCTCCCATATGGTAAACGGGGGCTCTATCCACTGAGCCACACCCGCTTCCCTCTATTGGCTTTTATAAAGGGTATTTATTTGGGGTTGCAGCTTACAGTTACCAAGCCATAAAACACAAGTTACTTCCCTCACCAAAATCTGTTGCCATGTGTTGGAGCAAAATGGCTGCCAATGTCTGCAAAGGGTTCAGACTTCTTGGGTTCCTCTTTTCCAAGGGCTTGTTTCTATCTGGGCTCAGCTGCCTTGCTCTCTCCACAAGGCCAGCTGTAGACTATCAGGTGACCAGCTCTGTGTCTTTCCCTGGGACTCGATTCTCTCCGTGCTTATCTGCTCTGCTCCTCTCTGTGCTTACTTCCCTGGCTCCAGCTCAAAACTCCAGCATCAAAACTCCAACTCTGTTCTCTGCCATGTACTTTTCTCTGTGAGTCCCCACACACCAAGGGGGTGAGGACTCAACATCCTACTGATGTGTCCCAATCAAAGCCTTAATCATAATTTAATCACTCTCAGGTACAGACCAGTTTACAAACATAATCCAATATCTATTTTTGGAATTCATAAACAATGCCAAACTGCTACAGAGGGGTATTCCATAAATAAAGGATTAGGCTACTTGAGGGTGTATGATAAACCCAGCAGTTTAAGAAATTAAGCCCAGAGGTAATAATTTGGGACATGTTAAGGATAAGGTTGGTTTTCCAGTTGTAGGTGGAGTGGAGGAGACAGAGAAGGAAGCAAAAGAGTAGCATAGGAGTCATTTTAATTAGACAAAGGGGCTAAATGACACAAGCATGTGAAGGTATTGTTTTCTATGATCCAGATATGGGCAGTGATGCTAACTGCAGTGAAGGGAAGATAACATGGCCAACAAGGACCCCTAGGGGACCAGAGGGTTTTCTCGTTCCTGATATGGGGGGACAACTGCACATTAGTTAACTAATTAGCTATGAAAAGAGACAAAAGGAATTTTAAGTATACTTGGCCCACATCCAGAGTCTTGGCGGGGCAGTCTACATCAGAGGTCAGCTGCTACTGGACCTGGAGAAGCCTCAGGGTCAGGTTCCTAATACTTTCAGTGACTCACTTGGGTGTTAGGGCTGGTTTGAGGTGCAATAAGTGAATCCAGGAGTAAACCTCTCAAAGCTTTGTGGCAGTGGGGGTGGTAAGGAGGACTTGAAAGGGTCCTTTCCACTGGGGCTCAAGTCTTATTCTTTCAAAGATGCCATTTCCAATACACCCAATCTCCTGGTTGCAGAGGTGGTGGAGAAATGGGGAGATCTGCAGAGAGAGACTCCAAAACAGTTTTGTGGAGTTCAGAAAGAGTTTGTGAGAGTTTTTGGCAGTAGGTGGTCAGTGAGGCATTAACTTTGGCTGTTTGCAACCAGGAAAATAAGGGCATAGGTCTGCCAGTAAGTATCTGGTAATGGGAAAGCTGGTGAAGGCCTAAGGGCATCCCCATAAGTTAATGAAGACTAGGGGAAGAACTTTAACCCAGTGGAGAGAAAATAGTTCTGTAAGTTTACCTAACTGTGTTTTGATAAGGCCATTGGTGGAGTTAACTAGCCTTGATGATTGGGGGATATAGGCACAGTGGAGGTGCTACACGATGGGTGAAGTTGACGGATATTTAGAGAGGGCTTGCTCTGTAAAGTAGGTACCACGGTTACTATTGATTTTTTGAGGAGCTCCCCACCAGAGGATGATCTTTCTAACAGAATTTTGGCCAAAAAAGTTGGAAGTTGCTTGTCTTACAGGTAAAACCTCCACCCACTGAGAGAACATACAGACCATAGCAAGGCAATACTTATATCCCAGCCAGGGAGGGAGTTGGATGAAGTTGATCTGCTAGATTTTGAAAGGCCACTGATGCTGTGAGAACTTTCCTAGGGCAGGCAGAAAGGGCCCAGTGGGGTTGTATTGAGGGCAGAGGCTGCAGCTTGCAGCTGCTTCTTTAGCTGCAGATTAAGATTTTCCCCACCAATACTTTTTTTTAACCTCTCAATTTTATTGATACATATTAATAAAGCTTAAATCCATCCAAAGTGTAAAATCAATGGTATTCAGTGTAATCATATACTTGTGCATTCATCACTTCAATCATTCTTAGAGAACTTTCATTATTCCAATAATAATAATAATATTAATAATAATAAACAAAAACCAAACAAATAAACAAAACTCATCATCTCTTAATATCTCTATGCTTCCCCTGCTATACATAGCTATTATTTTTCCTTCTGTCTAGTATATTTGTATTTATATTTTGTAAAAACAGTTGTATATATGCATATCATCCATCTTCATGTTTTACATGAAGTTTTACTATCTTATACAGTCCCATGTTACAGTTTTTAGCTTTCCTTCTAGTAATATACATGACCTTAGACTTTCCCTTTCAACCTCTGTCACACCTATATAATAGCTCTGCTAATTACAAACACTATGATATGCTTTCACCATTTCTATTCTTTTCCTAAGATTTACAAACAAACTTTTTACCAATTCTGCACAGATTAACACTCAGCTTTCCATTCTCTATCTTCCTCCTATTTTCTACTGACATATATTCTAATTATTAATTCCATGAGTTTACACAATATATTTAGTTCATAAAAGTGCAATTATACAGTGTTTGTCCTTTTGTGTCTGGCTTCTTTCACTCAATATAATGTCCCCCAGGTTTATTCATGTTGTCATATGCTTCACAACTTCATTACCACTGCATAATATTCCATCATGTGTATAAACCACAATTTGTTTATCCATTCACTAGTTGATGGACTCCTGGGTTGTTTCCAACTTTTGGCAGTCATGCATAAAGGTGCTATGAATATTGGTGTGCAGATGTCTGTTCATGTCTCTATGCTAAGATCTTCTGGGTACATACCTAGTAATGGTATTGCCAAATCCCATGGCAAATCTATTTCAACTTCTTTAGGATCTGCCATACATCCTCCACAGTGGTTGTACCATTCTACCTTTCAAACAACAGTGAGTAAGCTTTCCTATCTCTCCACATCCTCTCCAACATTTAGAGTTTTTGAACTTTTTGATAGCAGCCAGTCTAATAGGTGTGAAATGATATCTCATTACAGTTTTGCTTTACATTTTCTTAATCACTAGTGATGTTGAACGTTGTCTCCTAAGCTTCTTCACCATTTGTATTTCTTCTTTGGAGAATTGTCTTTTCAGGTCTCTTGCCCATTCCTAAATCACATAATTTGTCTTTTTATTGTTGAGTTGCATGATCTCTTAGTATATCATGGATATTAAACCCTTCTCAGATATGTGACAGCCAAATATTTTCTCCCATCGCGTCAGCTGCCGTCTCACCATTTTGAAAAAGTCCTTGGAGGTGTGAAAATGTTGAATTTTGAGGAGGTCCCATTTGTCTATTTTTTCTTTTGTTCCTCATGCTTTGCGTCTAAGGTTTAAGAAACTACCACCTACCACAAGATCTCAAGTTCTTGATACTTTCTACGTATCTAAGTTTGTCAAGATCAAGATACTTTCCTACATTTTCTTCTAGGAGTCTTATGGATGCTACTTTTATGTTTAGGTCCTTGATCCATTTTGAATTAATTTTTCTACAAGGTGTGAGAAAGCGGTCTTCTTTTCTTTCTTTTGGATATGATATCCAGTTCTCCCAGCACCATTTGTTGAATAGACTGTTCTGGCTCATCTGGTAGGGCTTGACTGCCTTGTCAAAAATCACTTGATGTAGATTTGTAGATATGAGGGTCAATTTCTGAATTCTCAATTTGGTTCCATTGGTCAATATGTCTGTCTCTATGCTAGTAACATGTTGTTTTTTACCACTGTAGCTTAGTAATACACTTTAAAGTCTAGAAGTGAAATTCCTCCAACTTCACTCTTCTTTTTTAAGATCCTTTTGGTTCTTCAGGGCCCGTTACCCCTTCAAATTAATTTGATTATTGGTTTTTCCACTTCTGCAAAAAAGGCTTTTGGAATTTTTATTGGGATTGCTTTGAATCTGTACCTCAGTTTGGGAAGAATTGACATCTTAATGATATTCACTCTTCTAATCCATGAACACGGAATGTCCTTCCATTTATTTAAGTCTTCTTCAGTTTCTTTCAGCAATGTTTTGTAGTTTTCTGAATACAGGTCTTTTATGTCCTTGGCTAAGTTTTTTCCTAAATATTTTATTGTTTTAGTCACTTTTATAAATGGAGGTTTTTTTCTGATTTCCTCCTCAGACTGCACATTAGTTGTGTATAGAAACACTATCATTTTTTATATATTAACCTTGTATTGTGCCACTTTGCTGAATTTGTCTATTATTTCTAGTAGCTTTGTGGTGGATTTTTCAAGAGGTTCTAGATATAGGATCATATCATCAGCAAAGAGTGAAAGTTTTACTTCTTACTTTCCCATTTGGGTGCTTTTTATTTCTTTATGTAGCCTAATTACTCTAGCTAGAACCTCTAGCACAATATTGAATAGCAATGGTGACAGTGGGCATCCTTCTCAGCAGGAAAGCTTTCAGTCTTTCACCATTATGTAAAATGCTAGCTGTAGGTTTTTCATATATGCACTTTACAATTTTGAGAAAGCTTCCTTCTATGCCTATTTTTTGGAGTGTTTTTATCAAGAAAGGATGCTGTACTTTGTCAAATGTCTTTTCTGCATCAATTGAGAAAATCATGTGATTTTTTTTCAATTTATCAATGTTGTTTATTACACTAATTTATTTTCTTTTGTTGAACCACCCTTGCATACCTGGGATAAAACCCACTTGATCATGCTACATAATTCTTTTAATGTGCTTTTGGATTCTGTTTGCAAGAATTTTGTTGAAAATGTTTTGCATCTCTATTCATTAGAGATATTGGTCTGTAATTTTCTTTTTTTGTATTATCTCTATCTAGTTTTGGTATTAGGGTGATGTCAGCTTCATAGAATGAGTTTGGTAGTGTTCTTTCCTGTTCAGATTATTGGAAAAGCTTGAGGAGATTGCTATTAGATTGTCTTTGAATGACTGATACAACTCACCTCTGAAGCCATCTGGTCCTGAGCTTTTCATCTTTGTGAGGTTTTTGATGACTATTTCAATCTCTTCACTTGTGATTGGTTTGTTGAGGTCTTCTATTTCTTCTAGGGTCAGTGTAGGTGGTTTGTGTATGCATTATTCAGTCAAAGGGGTACTGATGCAAAATAACAGAAGTCTGTTGGATTTTTTTTTACTGTGGGTAAAAATCAAATTTTTCACAATACAAACCAATATTTGTGAAATGATATATAAATATATATGCATATATGTGCATTTGATTACATAAATGTTATTTTTTTATATATATTTTAAAAGATGCTTAGTTTATACAAATGCCACACCAAAACCACAGGGATTCCCATGTTCCCCACCTCCCACACCTCCCACAACATCCCACATAAACATCTTCCCTTAGTGTGGCACATCACCTGCAATGGATATACACATCCTGGGGCTTTGCCACTCAGCATAGAATGTTGGATTTTATAAAGAGTATTCATTTGGGGTAGAAGCTTTCAGTCACAAGGCCATAAAGAGTAAGTTACTTCCCTCACCAAAGTCTGTTGCCTTGTGTTGGAGCCCGATGGCTGCCATTGTCTGCAAAATTTCAGCCTTCCTCATAAGGCTCCATGGTCCCAGGATCTTTGAATCTCAGCTGTAGGCTAGCATAAGGCACATCTCTCTCACTGGGATTCATTTTTTTCTGGGCTTTCTCAGCTGTTCAGATCTCTGGTCTCTTCAGCTACAAACTATTAAGTGACTGGCGGGGCTCTCTCTCTGGAGCTCCAGTGTCCAAAAGTAAACTATCTGTTTAATCCTTCTCCATGTATTTCCTTCCCTGTCTTTGATTGAGCATCCATTTATATAGCCGACAAAGGGTGGGGGGCAAGGTATTCAAACTGAGTTGCCCTAATGATGTGGTCAAATAAAAGACCTAATATTGATTTAATAAAATAAAAGTGAAACCTTTGAATCTAATACAATCTAATAAGTCCAGAGGAACAGTCCAGTTTACAAACACAATCCAACATCTATTTTTGGAATTTATAAACAATACCAAACTGCCACAGTGTGTTGATAGCAATTTGTCCATCTCCTCTACATTGTCTAGTTTTTTGGCATACAGTTTTACGTCTTCTTATGATCTCGCTCATTTCTGCAGGGTCAGTGGTAATGTCCCCCCTCTCACTTCTGAATTTATTTATTTGCATCTTCTCTTTTTTTTTTTTGTCAGTTTAAGGATTTGTCAATTTTGTTGATCTTCTCAAAGAACCAACTTTTGATTTTGTTCATTCTCCCTCATTTTATTTATTTATTTTTTTGGTGTTGTCCTCCATTTCCTTGATTTCTGTACTGATCATTACTATTTCTTTCCTTTGGCTTGGTTTGGGATTATATTGCTGTACTTTTTCTAGTTCCTCCAGGTGTGCAGTTAGATCTTCAATTTTAGCTCTTTCTTCTTTTTTAATGTAAGCATTGTGGACTATAAATTACCCTCTCAGCACTGCCTTTGCAGTGTCCCATAGGATTTCATATGTTGTGCTTTCATTTTTATTCATCTCAAGATATTTGCTGGATTTTCTTGCAATTTCTTCTATCACCTACTGATTATTTAATAGTGTGTTGTTTAATCTCCATATATTTATGAATTTTCCATTTATCCACCCATTGTTGATTTTCAGCTTCATTCCTTTACAATCAGAGAAAGTGTTTTGTATAATTTCAATCTTTTTAAATTTATTGAGACTTGTCTTGTGACCCAACATATGGTCTATCTTCGAGAAGAATCCATGAACACCCAGAAAGAATGTATATCCTGCTGTTTCGGTGTGTAGATGTCTCTTAAGTCTAGTTCTTTTATCATATTGTTAAAGTGTTCTGTTTCTTTATCCTCTGTCCAGATGATCTATCCAATACTGAGTGTGGTGTATTGAACTCTCCAACTATTATTGTAGAGGGATGAATTTCTCCCTTCAGTTTTTCTAGTGTTTTCCTCATGTTCATTGGGGCACTCAGGTTAGGTGCATAAATATTTAATATAGTTATTTCTTTTTCATGAATTGCCCTTTTTTATTTATATATAATGCCCTTCTTCATCCCTTTTAACAGTTTTGCATTTGAAATCTATATTGTATGATGTTAGAATCACTACTCCAGCTCTTTTTTGGTTATTTGCATGGAATATCATTTTCCAACCTTTTACTGTTAACCTGGCTGTGTCCTTATGTCTGACGTGGGTCTCTTATAGACAACATATAGATGACTCATATTTTTTTTTATCCATTCTATCAGTCTGTGTCTTTTGATTGGGGAGTTTAAGCCACTAACATTCAAAGTTATTATTGTAAAGGCATTACTTTATCCATTTTGTCCTTCAGCTCTCTATTGTCATATCATTCTTTTTTTTTCTTGTCATATAATTCTATTGTCTGTCTCCATACCCTTTTGTTTACCCTTCCTAATAATCTTCATTTCTAAACTTTTCGCCAAATCTCTCACCCTTGTTTTTTTTTCCTTTTAGGCTGCAGCACTCCTTTTAGTATTTCTTATAATTGTGGGTTTTTTTTGGTAAAATATTCTATCAGTTTTTGTTAGTCTGTGAAGACTTTGAACTCGCACTCATGTGAAGAACAGTTTTGCCAGATACAGAATTCTTGCCTGGCATTTTTTCTCTTTCAGTACCTTAAATACATTATACCACTTTCTTCTCACCTCCAATGTTTCTGATGAGAGGTTGGCAGTCAATCTTACCTATTTTCCCTTATATGTGATGCTTTGATTTTCTCTTGCTGTTTTCAGAATTCTTTCTTTTTCTTTGATATTTGTCATTCTGAAGAATAGATAACTTGGGGTAGGTCTATATTGATTTATTCTGTTTGGGGTGCATTTTCTTTCTTGGATATTGATATTTATGTCTTTCATAAGAGTTGGGAAGTTTTCAGTCATTATTTCCTCAAATATTCTTTCTGCCCCTTTTCCATTCTTTTCTGCCTCTGGGGTGCCAATAATGCAAAAGATTGTCCATTTCACATTGTCATTCAATTCCCTGAGACTCAGTTCCATTTTTTCCATTCTCTTCTTTTTCTGTTCTCCTGTCTTTTCCAGTTTAGATGTTCTGTCTTCAAAATCACTAATTCTGTCTTCAAGCAAAGCAAATCTGCCTTATGTGCCTCTTACGTATTTTTAATCTCATCCATCATGTCTTTCATTCCCATAATATCTGATACTTTTCTTTACAGGCTTTCAAATTGTTCTTTATGCTCACCCAGTGTCTTCTTAATATCCTTTATTTATTTAGTCATATTTTCTTTAAATTCTTTGAATTTATTTAGAAAAGTTGTGTGATTATCACTGATTAATTGTTTTAAATCCTGTATCTCTTCAGGATATTTGTTTTGTTCATTTGGCTGGGCCATCCCATCCTGTTTCCTAGTATGGCTTGTAATTTTTTACTGATGTCTAGGCATCTGAATATGTTGGTGAATTTACTCTATAGCCCATGTCTCACTCTTGCCTGTTGTTTCCTTTTCCACAGCTTTTCTTTGATATTTGGTTCAACTTATTCTAAGTCTTTAAATTTGGCCAGGTGTGTTATCAAAAGTGGGCCAGTGACTCACTAATCAGACACAGATTTTCTCCCAGGAGTTGGGTACACAGACTACCATACAGTTTTTTTCTGTGCAATTTCCAGACCAGCCAGCAGATGGCATTCTTCTGCACACATTTCCCCTGAGGTGTTTCAGTCTCAGCTTTCCTGTGTCCCTGTGTTGAATCTCCAGAGTGGAGATTCAAAGTGGGCTCTGTTGCCTGAGTTCACTGAAGTAAAGCCCCTGACTCCCTTTTCCCTTAAAACAGCTGATAGGGAGGAAAATATAAGTTCCCCTCTCAATTGGCTGCAGTGAGCTGGGGTTTTTACCCCCAGCTTAATATTTCGGGAGTAGGGAAGTGGAACACTTCTTGGACACTGCAGGGGCTTAGTAACTCACGTTTGTTGTTTCAGCTTCTTCTTCTCTGTCCCTCACCCTCCTGGAAGTTATGTAGCAATGTTCTGGTCTGCTGACCCCCAAAGCAGGACCCTCAGACAGCTTGTCACTCTTTCTCCATTGTTTCAGTGAGACCAGTGAGCTCTGCCTGTTAGTCCTGTTCCATCTTCCCACTATCTTCCCTGACCAATATTTTTTACAAGATTTTAAACCTTACTAGGAGCCCAGTGGGTTTGAGTTGTACAGGTTAGTTATCATTGGACAGTGAGGACATCTGGAAGGATGAGGAGACCATTGGGTCTGACCCAATGTCCAGTCTGGAGAGCTTTATGTTCTCCTTGGCCCTAAAGGTTTTTGAGATCTGTGGCAAGCATAGTCTGTTGGGCTTGTACAATGTTATATGAGGATAACCAGGCTGTTGGCACAGTATGGAAGGGGAAGGCAGACTGGCTTGGCAGCTTCCAATAGATCACTAGGTGTTCCATACCTGCACCTTGATGAGCTGCAGCCCTTGCTAGCACATGTCCTCAGGCTTCCTCTGAGTCATCTTTGCTATGTCCTGCAGTTTTCACTACTACTATTGCCTTGAGGAGCAAAAGACTGGAGAAATTCATTTAAACAAAGCTTGTTTTTGATAGGCTGCCCAGAGGACATAAGGAAACCTTGGTATTTCCAGAGCATGGTAGAGTCATGGCTGCTCCAAAAACAGCAACTGTCATTGTAAATGATAACTGCTTTACTTTTTGCCAAGCAGCAGGCCAGTGTTAACTGCTGTGAGTTCTGCCTAAGCTGAGGAAGACTCAGGGAGGGCATTATGCTTGGTAATTTCAGAAGAGGTTGCTATTCTATATCCTGCAACTAGGTGTCCCTTTTTATTATGATAGCAGGATGAAACTGTAAACAAGATACTTCTTTCAGAGGGGTTTCAGTGAGGTCTGGTCTTGGACTGAGAACTGAGCTGAGAAGGGGGATGCAGTTTTGGGACTCAAGGTCATCTTTGGTGGGCAAGTTGGGGAGGAAAGTGGCAGGGTTGAGAGTCTTAACATGCCTGATTGAAATGTTAGGGTTGCTTAACAGGGAGGTCTCTAGATGTCCCAGGAAGCTTGCAGAGAAATGCTGGGTATAATGGCTGTTTGGCAGAGTCTCCATGGTATGAGGCACAAAAATTGTGAGAGCTGCATTTAGGGTTCCTCTAGAAACTACTTGAACAAAAGTCACAGTGGCAATGACTGCACATAGGCATGGGGGAAAATCCCGAGTTACTGCATCCAAGGTCTGGCTGTAATAGCCTATAATGATCAGCATGTCTTTTGCCTAGTACCCCACATGCATTCTCTCCTTTTCCATTCATAAACAGCAGGAAGGGGAGGGAGTAATTAGGAAGCCCTAGGGAAGGGGATTTTAACACTTGCTGCAGAGACTGGAATGCTGAAAAGGTGGAATGAGAGACTGAAAAATATTCAGGTCAGGAGTTTTTGAGGCGATCTAAAGGGGCTGGGCAATGGAAAACAAGGAGGGGACCCACAAACAGCAGTATCCAGGGAGCCCTAGAAACATGCAGACATGTCATTGATTGGTGAATTGGGGAAAGGTAAGGGTGGCCTTGAGATGAAAATGATCTAGGAAGAGTTCTTTTTTTTGGAATTAATGCAGCTTCTTTAGTATTTTCAGAGCTGGAGATGTTTAACTCTGAGTTTTAGTTCTCACACATATTTAAGGTTCTAGGGAGTTACCAGATTGTACATAAAGATGAAAGCAGAGGACTTCTGGGCAGATGGCATCAAAACAGATAGTCAGGGGGCAGATGTGGCTCAAATGGTTGGGTGTCTGTTTCCCATATGGAGGGACCTGGGTTAGATCCCTGGGACCTCCCAGTAAAATAAAGAATAATACAGAAGGTGTGCAGGTACACCATCAGGCCCCACCAATGGGTAAGCCCCCACGTCTCGCGGGCAGGTGAGCTCTCTGGCCCCGCAAGCAGGTGAGCCATCTGGCCCCACAAACAGGTGAGCCCACAGGCCCTGTGAGTGGGTGAGCCATCTGGCCCCAGGAGTAGGTGAGCCATCTGATCCCGCAAGTGGGTGAGCCATCTGGCCCTGCCAAAACATGCAGCAAGATGATGACATAACAGGAGAAAGACACAGGGGAAAGCCAAGACGAGAAGTGCTGAAAAACTAGGAACTGAGGTAGCACAGATGGCAGAGTGCCTCTCTCCCACATTGGAGTTTCCCAGGATCAAATCCTGGCGAAGACAGGAGGAGAAGGATTAGAGGAGAGGGCAGGAAACAGACACAGGGAACTGCCCAGCGAATGGACACAAAACAGCAAAAATGGGGGGGGTGGGGCAGAGGTTAAGATGGATAAAAAAAGTAAAATAAATAAATTTTAAAAAATTAGGTAGGCAGGGCTCAATTTGCTCACAAAAACAGCAGAGAAAGGGCAAAAAGCTATATGAGGGAGCTGTTTTGTGGATCTGCAGACCAGGAGAATGCTGCACATCATCCAGGAGGGAAAGGGACCAAAAGCCAAAGAGGCCAAATGAAAACCTTGAGGTACTCACTCCTGTTGCTGGGAAGGGCACATATATCCCACCCTCAAGGCAAAAGGCCTCAGTGAAACCCCTGGCTCACTGGAGCCAACTGAGTGGGAAAGAACATTCTCTACCCTGGGAGGAAGAACGGTCTGGCCAATGGCAGTGAGTGGCTTCTCTTCAGTGAGTTTGGCCAGCTGAGCTCCCTTTGAATCTCAAAAGGACCCCAGCCATCACTGAAGCAGCCCCAGGGAAACAGGAGAGTGATCTTATCATGCAGGCTGTCACACCTAAGTGCCCTAGGAGAGAGAGGAACTAGGTCAGTGAAGGGGTGGGTGGAGACAGTTGCCTAACCAGCACAGGAAAGAAGGAAGCCAAGAGAGACAGCAGTCAAACTGTTAGAAGACCAACTCCTGTGAGGGAAAGGGAGCAGGGAGAGCCAGATGAGCTTTCAGAAGCCTACCTAACTTCTGAAGTGGTATAGCTCAGTGGATGAATGCTGCCTGGCATATATGAGGTCTCTGGTTTGATTCCTAGTACCTCCTAAGAGAGAGGTTCCAGAGGATGTTACATTGATTTGTTAGGCATCCAGCTGGCACCTTATGACAGGGAAATAATAGACCGATTTTTTTCTTGTTTTAGGTGTTTTTGAACTCTTATTTTTTTATTCTTTATTTTATTTTATTCTTTTATTATTCTTTATTTTATTCACTAAAACAAGGTACCTTATCTGTGGAGGGCAGGCTATAGTGTGATTGATAAGCACCAGCAGCCTGAGATGGTTCCTAGGGGCCTGAGAGTGAAGCCAGTTTTTACTGAGTTGTTTTTCACTTTTTGTTTGTTATCTTTTCTCTTTGTTTCCTTTTTCCTTGTCCTTATTTTTTATCCTTAGTTGCTTTATTTCTTTTCTTTCATTTTTTCCCTCTTTTGTTGCTTTTCTTTCATTTGACCATTTCATGTTGTTCTTTTTCTCTTTCTCCTTCTCTTCCCATGTTTCTGCTCTTTTATTTTATTCTATTTTTTCCTACTTCATTTTTATTATTCCACCTTTTTTACTCTTATCCCTTTGTGTTTTTCATGATTTTCCATTCTTATTACTTATTTTCCTGGCTTTTTTATGGTTCCTTTCCCATCTTTCTTTATTATAACTATTATACTTTCTCTTTTCTGCTCTCTTTCCTTTTCTATTGTCTTAACATTTTTTCAAGAGAACACAAACAACTACAAGGATATGAAATAAGTGGAACAAAATGTCAAAAAGGAACCTTAACACAAAACAGGACAACCAGCAAGGTAGTGGCACACTAAGGAGCCCCAAGAGTCAGCTCATGCTGAAGGGCAGTTAGTAATCACCCAGAACTAGCTAAAGGGCCTGTTTGGTGGCTCCAGGAGACCAGAAGTACATCTGCAACTTCCTTGAAAGAATGGAAGGAGGAGACTGCCCATTTGCAGAGAAGATTCATAAGTAGAACACTCCACGCCATGGAGGCCAGTGCCCATACTCCACTGGTGGTGCAAGCCACCTCAGGAGATTTTCCATCACTGGAATTGTAAGCTCACTTTCCCAAAAAATGGGGGAGGAAGTGATCGTTGGGCACCAAATTCAGCCACTGATTAGTAAATTTGCCTGGCTAAAGTATAATCATAAGAACAGCTAAAGTTTGAACCTGCATAAGTCAGAAACATGTTAGTAGCCACCATTTTAACTCTGCTTCCTGCATGAGAGGAAGCAGGGTGGACTGAAAATCACAGTGTTGGTAGGGAACAGCTTCTTTCTATCCAGATCAGATTGCCATTCTAGCCTAAGCCCCAGCCCCACATCCAGCAGGGAGGAAGCCCAGAGGACCTGTGCCATCCTCTCCAGGAACTACAGGCCATGCCATGGAAGCCAGAGCTCACCGTATTCTGCTGTGCAAGCCACTCTGGAGCTATACTGTGGCTGGAGTTGGAAGCTCCATTCCCCAAAAACAGGGGAGGAAGATATGGTTGGCTACTGACTTCAGCTACTGATTAGTACATTTGGCTGGTTAAAGTATAACCCTAAGAACAGCTAAAGTTTGAACCTGGCCAAGCCAGAAAGAGGCCAGTAGCCACCATTTTGACCCCACTCCTGGCACAAGGGGAAGCAGGGCTGAATAAAAATCACAGTGACTGTAGGGACCAGCTTCTTTTCACACAGATTGGACTATAGCCAATAATTCCACTTCTGTTTCAGCTTCCTGCTTCCTGAGGCTTTCTCTCTTTGTCTGAATGTCATTCTCTTATATAGGACTCCAATAATAGGATTAAGATCCATCCTGATTGAGGTGGGTCACCTCTTAACTGAAGTAGCCTCATCCAAAGGTCCAACTTACAATGGGTTCACACCCACGGAAACGGATTAAGCTTAAGAACATGTTTTCCTGGGGTACATACAGTTCCAAACCATCACAAAGTCCTAACCCCCAGTATCACAGAAGGTGATTCTCTTTGGAAACAGGGTCCTTACAGATCTAAGTATTTTTTAAAGAGTTCTTTTTTTTAAAGATTTTATTTATTTCTCCCCACCCCCTAATTTTTGCACTTGCTGTGTTTTTTCCACTTTCTTGTTTCTTTAGCAACTGAACACAGGATCTCTGATGTGGGAGGGGGGTCCCTAATCACTTGAGCCACCTCTGCTCCCTGCTTTTGTTGTGTTTCTAATTATTCTTTTCTTCTGGTGTCTCTTGTTGCATCATCTGGTTGTGTCAGCTTGCCGCACATGCCTGTTGTGCCAGCTTGCTCTCTTCTTTAGGAGCCACCAGGAACTGAACCAGGGACCTCCCATGTGGTAGACAGGAGCTCAATTGCTTGAGCCACATCCGCTTCTCCTAAGTATTTTAATTTAGATGAAGTCACACTGTAGTAGGATGGGTTCTTAATCCAATATGGCCAGTTTCCCTATTAGAAGAGGAGAAGAGACACAGATAATGGGGAAGGCCATGTGAAGTCAAAGGCATGGATTGGAGTGATGCAGCCACAAGTCATGGGACAGCAAATGTTGCCAGGAGCCACCAGAAGCTGAAGAGTTCAGGAAGGATCCTCTCCTAGAGCCTTCAGATGAAGCATGGTCCTGCCAGCACCTGGATTTCTGCCTTCTGGCCACTGGAGCTGTGAAAGAATAATTTCTGTTGTTTTAAGCCACATAGTTTGTGGTAGTCTGTTATGAAAGCCCCAGGAAAAAATAGATTCCCATTATGAGTGGTGAAAGGTTATAGAGATTTGGGAAACAGGAGATCTAGGATAAAGGGAAAAAATAATTACATACTAAAAATAGAGGGAGAACATTCCAGGTAAAGATGAACTGAAGATGGAAGAAACATTCAGAGGAAGAGGTGGAAGAAGAGGGCTGATGGAGAGGTAAGTGCTGGGGGTCCCAGTGAGCCTACCTAGTGGTGCCTGCTTTTCTCTCCCTGGCTGTCTCCCTATAGTGTAGGGAAGGATCTTCTTTTATAAAGAGAAGCTTATCTTTTTGTGGTGTTGGAAGACTTGCCTACCCTCTATTTTTTTTCTTTGGCCTAAATTCTTTTTACCTGATCTACCACATTTAATCATTTGCTCATTCAACAGTTATTCATTGAGTATCTGCTATGTACCACAAGCGGACCTGGGTATTGCAGTTACAGTAGTGAGTAAAATCTGCAGAAAGACGACAAAAAATGTTGTACATCTTTTAGTTTGCTTTTGATGAATATTCTATACATCTTACCCCTGAGAGACGTGCCTACAGCTCCCCTGTGAGCCTTGGTGGACAGTCTGGGCTGGCTGTCTGGGTGGAAACTTCACTGTGTGTAACTATAGGGCACACTGCTTACATAGACCAATGTTAACTCCTGGAGTTGTGCAAGAGACATCTCTGTCTACAAAGCAAACCAGAACTCAGAAAGACACTCCCAACCACAGAGAACAATAATTCTCAGAAGTGCCCTTGGTGGGCAAATTATTTACAAAGGTGTCCTGGACTGCTGAAATAGCTGAGCTAAGATCCATATTTTCCATTCTTCAGGTGAATGCAGCCTGGTGTATTGTGGAACTGAAGGAGGTGCTACAGGCTGAATCTTAGAATATGACAGAAGCTTGAGTTTTGATGTACTGGTCTTTGTTGCCACAACATCTTCCAGTAGGGAGAGATGGAAAATAAACAAAAATACTAGAATATGTAGCACGTTAGATGGTGCTAAGTGTTACGGAGAACAAGTGAGCTGGGAAAAGGACATCACTCACTCATCTCACATGTTTATGGAGCACCTACTAAGTACCAGGCCTGAGGAGACAACAATAAACAGAGCAGACAATGATTCCTGCCCTCATAGAGCTTGCATTCTAATGGAGGACATGAATAGGTAAAATGTATAACATGTTAGCCAGTAATTAAGTATAAAGAGAAAGCAAAATAAAGCAGGGACTAGAGCTTTGAACTCTTGGCACTGGGCAAAAGATAGCTTGTCATTTTAGAAGAAATGCTTGGGGAAGACCTCCCTGGGATGAACTTTAAGTGGGGTGACAGATAATTTATTGTCCAAACCAGGACACTTTTGAGAGTAAAAGATAATGTTGTTAATAATTATACCAGAGCAACAGACTTAAACTGGTACTGTCCCAGACAACAGTGGCTGCCAGATTTAATGAATAAAAATACAAAACACCCAGTTAAATTTGAATTTCAGATAAGTGATGAATATTTTTTTATTATAAGTATTTCTCTTCGGATATATTTATTTAGCTTTCTATTAGTAGTTTTCTGTTCCAATATAAGCTTATGCAATGGAGAAGAGTTTTTGTTACTTATATAACATCAATTCTTCTATATGACAACAAATTAACCAGGAGTTGATTTTAATTGCTGGTATTTAATTGATTTGGTTGAACTTGAACACTTTCAGAATTAGTGACTGCTTTAGGTCAACGGTTATTAATATTTACTCTGCAGAAAACATTTCCTGTTTCAAAAGAACTTTACTTTTTTGAGCTAACTTTTACATTTACATTGAGGTAATTGCTTGCGGTAAATTTAAAATTGAACTGAAATCCTATTTTGGTTTTTCGATTGGCTTTTCATCTCTACTTATAAAACTTCTCACTATTTTGCCACATAGCTGAGTTTATTCATGTAATTGTTTGTAAATAGCTCATGTGGTTTCAGGGTTTTGAGCTAAAATTATCTGTTTAGAATATTCAAGTCAATTTATTATGCAAATGGTAGAAAATTTAATCTTTGCCATTATTTACTAAAAAATATTCTTTCATCTTTCCTTTATGGTGCATAGCTATAGTACCTAAATAATATTTCTCTTTCTTATACTTTCTTTAATTATTGAATGGTTGATGAAATAGTTAATGATAGTAGAATTGGATAAGGTTGGCCTAGCTTTATTCAAAGTAGTCAGTATTGAGTGAACTCTCCTGGGTGTAAGCTAGTGCCTTAGGGTTAGCCACATTTATCCAAGCACACCTTCCAGTAAGTTTGCCTGCCACGACTTATCTCCTCTTATATCTTCAATAAATATTATGTATATTGCATTAAGATTTTTATTTGAGGAGAGAAATGATCAGTGTGTGAATTTCATAGCCTAATTTAATTAAGCTCTGTACTCTCAATTTACTACTCAAACTTCCTTTGGTCTTTTTTTTTTTTTTTCATATGGAATGCTTCACAAATTTACATGTCATACTTGCCCAGAGGCCATGCTGATCTTCTCTGTATTGTTCCAATTTTAATATATGTGCTGCTGAAGTGAGTACCCTTTGGTCTTTTAGTTTAATAAAGACTTGTTTATAAGAT
>JAQZBX010040177.1:0-12861 GCA_029593785.1 Cabassous unicinctus | reverse complement strand
CTGGTCATATCATGGGAATCATTTGTGAGGTTTGGTCCTTGATGAGAATGTGGGTCGGGCAGCAGGTCCGAGGAGAGTGACTCTCCATGCTCTGACTATGGAGATTCAGCTTGGTTCAAGACTTGCAACTCCTTATCTGTAAAGTCATAATATCTATATTGTTGGCATCTGGGGCACCGGAGACATTTTCCTATAATATAAGAAATGTTGGAGGTTGAATGCTCATTGAATTGCAGCAGGTGCTACTTACATGGCAATTCAGTGGGTCAGTGACAAAATACAGAAACGAACTCAGTTTTGGTAGGTCATGGCCAAGGAGATAACAAGGATGATTGTCTTTATACAGACTAATCATTACATGAGTCAGGTTGGTACCTTCAGAGAGGTTGTTTATAGTTTACTTTGGAAGAATCTAGGGTGGGGAGAGATGAATAAATTCAGACCAGGTCTGACACACAGTAATTTTTCAATTTAAATTTTATAGAGTTATTCAGCATGGAAGAAAAATCTGGGCAAGGAGATTATGAAGAATTCTGAATTCAAAAAATGTGCAGAAATATTCCAATTTATTTACTATGAATAACCTTGGCATGATTTTTTTATAACCAATGCTCCTTTTTCCTTGTTTCCTTTTTCTGTCATATTAAGCTTCCCGTTTTCCTCCAGCTCTGTCCCTGTTAATAAAGGTAGAAACTAAGTGATTATTATGCTCACTGGTAGAATCAACGGGTCATTTACCTCTCAGCAGAACATCATAGCTGTTTTTAATATTAATATCTCCCTGATCTGTACATCTATCCACAAAATATTAATGAGCAAGTATAGCACCAAACTCTCAGGATACACAAATTAACAAAGCAAAGTCTCTGCTCTTGAGCTCAAGACCATAGTTTAGTCATTCACTATAGATACTGAATCATGATAATTGTCTTTCCCTTTTCTCCTGACACTTCTACACCTTCTCTTTTTCTTTGTGCCACAGTAAAGTGCTTAAAAAGAGTTCAAAGACCTGAGGTAGTCATGGTAGTAGTGAGATAAAGAGTGGGGAGCAAGGGGTTCTGGATCTTTCCCTGAGTGAGGTTGGGTAAGAGCCTTCTCTGGGCTTCAATTCTCACAATTTTAAAAGAGCTTTGATGGATCAAGTGATCTGAGAAGTTGCAATTTATGCCTATGACTGATTGTCAACTCAATTATAAGTTCTTGTCCCCTTGTATGTTTTCCCTGACTACTCATAGCCTCTGACCTGCTTTTTCCTGAAAACCATGATCCCTGGTATTTGGTGTCATTGGGGGTGAAGTGGGGGTGCTGAGACACTTACTCTTCAGGAAGACAAAACATTTCACAGACAAATTTATGTTTAAAGTTGTTCCTGTTTCCTTCACAGCCAGAGAAGACGAAGGGCTCACACATAAATGACAAAGTGTTATAGTAGAATCTGGTCAAAATTAATGTACAGCTGCCGGCCTTTGGAGGATAGTTGCAGATTTCTGTGCATGAGAATCCCAGAGAGTCAGATTTTCTTTTTCAGGACCAAGTTGGCATTATCTTCCTCATGGGATCAGAAGACTAAAGCTCATCAACCCATGCTAATCTTCCTGATACTCTATCACTGGACAACCAGCCATATTTTCTGGGGCATAGATCTAATTGTAGAGGGCAATATGTGGCAATGTCTCTAGACCATAGCCTGGGTCAGTGACTCAGAGAAATAGTTGGAGGACAACAAGGTAGCACTACTAGAAGGTGCCAAGAAATTTCTCCATCCTTCATAATATTCACTCTCATATCCCATTTCCTAACTCTCCAAATTCTCCACATACCACTGGAAGTGAACATCTCATCTGTTCTCCCAAGGACCCACAGTTCAGAGCCTTTACTTTCACCCCCACTGAGCCTCTGCAAACACACAAGCTAAAAGATCTTTTGCCCTCTACACCTACTCCCGAAGGATAGCCTTAAAATGCCTAGCCTTGTGGGAGATCTTTCCTTCATCATAGGGCTGGAGCTTCTCCTATGCAGCCCCCCTTTTGCCTACTCATTCAGACTCACCTGGGTGTACTGGGACCATGGAGATAGGTGGTTAGAGCAGGAGTAATGATGACCATGTTGGAGACAAAGAAGGAGTTAATGTCAGTCTTCTTGAAGTCCAACTACAGCCCTTATCCACGACTGGGAATTTGCCTCCTTTACCGTGAGTTCTTCATCTGGGCCCATTATAATTTTGATCAAGAGCAAATTAATTTAAATAAGTAGAATGTGAATGCCCTAAAGCATATAAATGATGGCCTCTAATTTCTCTGTAACTGTAGGATGTGACACAGTGGTCCTGCACATGAGTGTTGAATAGAATTGAAACTCATCTTACACATACACACATGCATTCATCCACACTAACAAAGTAATTTCCTGGACACCCCTGACATCAATCCAATTTTCACAATTTCTGCTCCTCTTATTATACTGAAATCCCTTGGAAAAAACTTAAGTTGATTCTGCTTTCTGTCTCCTTCCTTCTCCAATCCATAGAGGGAACTCAATGCAACTCCCTGAATCAGATGCCCTAGAGCCATATGGTTTGAGATAAAAGGTAGAACTGATTCCTGTTTTTTGGCAGTAATACCACCCAGGGTGCCTAGATTTCCTCCTTCACAGTGGCTTTCTAGTTTGTCCTTCCTATTTTGCCTTACCTCCGAGATGTCCACTTTCACACAATTGTTCCTTGACCTTTTGAGGGATCAGTGCACCCAGGAGTGTGTGAAAGAGCATGGAAAATATGAGGAGCCACAGAAAAAGGGTGGTCCATTCAGGCTTCATGGTGCTGCAGATAGCAGATATGAATGAGAGCCCTGGACTATGTTGAAATTATATGTTGGGGGTGGAGCTCCTTCTTTTGGGAGGAGGTGAACCATCTCTCTGCTTTCGTCTCCTCAGGGCCCAAGTCTCGGCAAGGTTCTGGCACATCCAGGATCAACCTAGTGAGCAGGACAGTAAGTGCTTGGGTACCCAGCCATGCAGCTTCAAAGGCTATGGTTTGTTAGAGCCCTACTGGTGAACCTCAGCCTCCCCCCTGTCCTCCCTTTAGGGATCATGACTACTCAGGGCTCAAGACATTAGCATCTCTATAATGAACAGCTATAAATCAATGCTTAAATATATAAATGTGAAAATTTGAAAGTAAATTAACTAAGCCTTGAACAGAAGACACTGGAAGAAAACCAGCAAAATAAATCAAAAGAAAGTAAAGAGAAAGGATTGATAAAAATAGTAGTTGAGATTAATGACTTAGGAAACAAACACTAAGATTGCCAAATAAAATTAAAAGTTTGTAATTAAAAAACAATATTAAAATAGACAAAACTCTGATAAGAATGCCAAGAAAAACAGAGAAGAAAGAAAAATCTTCAATAACAGGAATGTGAAAAGGATAGAACTCAAACATGGAGAAATGAAAAATTTACTAGGAAATAGTTTGTGCAACTTTATAAAGGTCAGTATAAAAATCTTCATAAAAATGAGGTTACCCAAACTGACTTGAAATACAGCAGACTATCTCAGTTCATTAATAAAGATGCATGAAATTTAATTAGATGCTGATTTTACTGGTGAGCTCGAGCAAACATTAACAATTTTCTGTGTCTTTTAAACTGTTTTAGTAAAAATGCTTTAGGGGAGTGACTGTAGCTCAGTGGTTGAGCACTTGCTTCCCACGTACGAGGTCCTGGGTTCAATCCCTGGTACTTCCTAAGAAAAAACAAAAACAAAAAACACAAAACACACTTTAAAACCATAGAAAACCACAAAAGCTATTTATTCCCGTCACTTTCTTTATTGAATTAGAGGAAGTAAAAATATCCCTTCCCTCAGTCCTTCCATCCCATCTCCATTTCTTCCCCCATATGCTTAGAGGCATAGCACTAAGGTATCAGTATTCTTTAGCTCTCCAAGTGCCAGAATTACTCCTGTGATGGTGAGTTTTACTGTCCCCTTCTCATGTCCCTCAAGGTGGGAGCAAATTAGTCAGTATATTTTATATAGGAAATGGAGTGTCAATTCATTAAGTGGGTTTCATTAAGAGAGTGTCTACCTTAGTTTTTTTCTTTTTTTTTTTATGGTAGTGAATAATTTTAAATAATGAGATGTAAACTGTTTTTAACATAATTATCAAGTAACCAACAGTTGTTTCTTTAACTTTCCAAAAATATTTCATCTTTCTGATATGATAGATCACGTAAAAATGGAGCCTACCCATCCTTGTAGGTAGAAGTAAAAAAAATGAGAAAAAAAAATTGGCAACAAGCAATTCAATACATGAAGTTGCAAAGAAAAGAACTGAATAAAAATAAAATTTAAATAAATTAGGGAATGGTCAATATGACAGTTAAAAACCCATCTTAAAATATTAAATCCTTTTAGTCTACTGAAAGCTATAATGATTAGCAATCAAATATTCTGCTACTGAAAAATAAATACAAAACTTTTCTTAATCAAAACTTGAGAAATTTTTATAGCAAGTACTTTATCCAAATATTTGACATGAATAAAAATACTTTGCCCAAAAGAAACTTGGAGCATAATGGCAAAACTGTTCCTAAGAGTTCAAAGATTCATACTGCATTTGTAATTATGATAAATATAGTGCTATCAACAATTAGAAAAATGGAAGTTACCTATCATACACATTAAATTTAAGAACATTGAATCAGACGTTTTGAGTTACCAATAAATCAATTTACTGAGCAGAAATAAGACGTGAATCTAACACCAAAGGAAAAAAAAATTGAGTATAATCCAAGGCACACCTTGGATGAAAAAGGAGAGGATTAGACTGAGTCGTATTAAAGTACCTAGACTAGCTAGGGATTGATTAATTAATCGGTTATAGGACAGGTCGTAAATGTTCAGGTCAGATGTGCTTTCTTGTCATCATTATTCCAGTTCTCCAACCGCAAGGGCCAGAGAAGGCGTCAGAGGACCGAAGCTAGCGAGCATGCCTGAAATCCTGGGGGGCAAGAGCCTTACCTCTTCCTCAAGCTTTAGCGGCAACCGCCGGTCTCTCTCAGATCCCGGAACTCCACCTAGAGCCCCCAGGAGGGTAGGACTGGGGTTGGAATCCGCTCCAGGCAACCAGGAGGCGCCAGACCACCTGGATCGCGACTTGCGGCGCCCACCGGTCGCCGGACCCCTCTACCTTAGTTTTAAAAAACAAAGATTGAAATCATCTTTGCAGATGGATCTGGGACTGGCTTTTATCCCTTAACCTCACATTGCTGAGCGATTTACTGTTTAGTACATAAAGATGCACTGATTCTTTTTCCTGTTTTTAATACTTTTTTAAATAAAAAAAAAATTACATAAATGTTACATAAAAAATACAGGGGATTCCTATATGCCGCACTCCCTACCCCTCCCACACTTTTCCACATTAACAACATCCTTCATTAGTGTGGTACATGTTACAATTGATGAACACATATTGGAGCAGTGCCATTAAGTGTGGATTGTAGTTTACATTATAGTTTACACTGTGTCCCGCAAAATTTAAGTAATGACAAACTATATAATGGCCTTTATCCATCATTGCAACATCATGCAGGACAATTCCAATGTCCCGAAAATGCCCCCATATTGCACCTATTTTTCCCCCTCCCTCCCCTCAGAACCTCCTGTGGCCCCTGCCTCCTCATCAATGATAAAAGCTCTTCCATTGCTAAAATAACAATACGTCTATAGTAGAATAATAGTAAGTCTACTTTAGTCCATTGTTCATTCCCCAATCTTGAGGATTTTAGGATGGTGATGCCCACTCTGCCTCTAATTGAGAGGGGGGCTTAGATCCCATGGGGCAGATGGGTGGGACTATCTTGCTTGCAGTTGCAGACTCTCTCTGTTCCAGGAGGTGGATGTTGTCCATCACCATCTCCTTGATTGTTGTCCTGGGTGAGTGCAATGAACTGGAGAGTAGGTGTTGCAACTCCATTGAGATTCAGGGCCCAACTGGCACATGGACAGACCAAAGATTTAAATTTCTTGGACATACACCTATCAAGTCTAGTACGTTCTATAGGTTCAAATAGAAGGGACAGAAGAGCCACGTGTAGGGAAACCACAAATGAGTCCAACTCTGTCACATTGGGGAGCGCAGATTCCAAAGTAGGGCCCAATGGCAGGGTACCAAACTCCTGAGCTGTCTGGATGTCTCTAGAGCCCTTTGGAGCCCACTATTTGAGGCAATATTTACTGTGGCAGTCAATGAGATCCTGCTGAGATGTGCATAAGTGCAACCTCTGGAAAAATCTCCCGATTCACTTTGAAATCTCTTAGCCATAAGAACTCATTTGCATTTACCCTTTCCCCCTTTTGGTCAAGGCCTTTTTCGAAGTGCATTGCTAGTTGGTGCTTGGTAATAATCCCTTGGTGCCAGGGAGACTCATTCCCGGGAGTCATGTCCCACACGGGGTGGGGTGGGGGGGAAGGTAATGCACTTATATGCTGAGTTTGGCTTAGAGAGAGGCCACATTTGAACAACAAGGAGGCTCTCAGGAGGTAACTCTTAGGCAACATATAATACTAGACTAAGTTTCAATCTCAAAAGAAAAGGTTTATCAGTACAGTCATCAATATCAAGGCCCATTGTAATGGTCCATCCTCCTTCACTAGGCACTGCCCATGTACTTGGGGGATTCTTGCTGTCCCATTAGCGAATGTGGCAGAACTCCCCAGGATGGGAATTTAATATTCTTTCAGTTATTGTGTGGATCTCCACCCACTGTGGCAATGCCCCATGAACACTTGAACACATTGTATGCCTTATAGGTATGCCCCAGGTGAACACCCCACACCAATGATCCTCCCCTGCCACAGTTGTGACCCTTCTGTGATCCAAAGCTTCTTCAAAAATGAAACCAACAAAATAACCAAATACAATTAATAAGAAGACGACAAAATAATGGTAGTTTTAAAAATAAGAAATAAAATGTAAAAGAATTGAAAAAAATTTGAAATAAAAATATATTTTTTGACATTGTGTCTTTCATCATTGTAAGATCTGTTGTCATGTATGTACAGTGACATTTTCTTCCCTATATTCCCCCAGTGTCTTATTTTTTAAATTTTGTCTTCAAAGAAGCTTTTGATTACAGAAAAGTCACATACAGAATATAGTGGATTACCATACGCAACGTCCTCCCCCCTTTCCCCTTTCCCATATTAATAACATTTTACATGTGGATGGTACATTTGTTACAATTGATGTACAAATATTGAAGCATTGCTACTAAGCATGGTCAATGATGTACATTATGGTTTACATTTTGGACTGTACACGTTTATAAATTTTGACAAAATTTAAAATGGCCTGTATCCATTATTGCAAGATCATGCAGAACAATTCTAATGGCCTAAAAAATGCCCTATATTCCATCTATTCTATTCTTCCCTCCCTCTCCCCTTGGGACCTATGGTAACCACTAAGTTTTACTTTTTGAAGAATAAGATTCATAGTTACTTGAAAAAAAATTGAGGTCTTGACAAATTGGTCTGTTTTCTTTTATTAGGCACTGCCTGCACTGATTCTTTAGTTATATGGATGATACAAATGTATCATACTTTAACATTTTTCTATCAGTAGCCAGTTAGGTTGTTTTTGGTGGGCTCTTACAAGTAACACTGTAGTGAATATTCTTGTACTTGGACCTTTATGTAGTAATACACCTATTTCTATGGCAGAGCTTTTATTTTTCCCTGTAGAAGACAAAACACCACGCTTTTTATTTTTAAATCTCTGGTGAAATATGTTTCCATATGACATCCTATTAAAAAAAAAATAACGTAAACCAACCTGCCTATGGGTTAGTCACACTTTACCGACTTCATTATAGTGCTTATAGATCCCTAGATACCTCAATAGTATTTACAAATGTTATCAGTTAGGTACTAAAGCTTTGTTGCAATTTTCCCAGCACATATTCTACAGTAAAATAAAGGATGGTATATTGGTGTTCTTGTATAAAAATTCCTAACAAATGGAAAAATGCAGTTTTCCTGAGAGAAGATTTGTTCTTGAAATATTTTTCCTTATCAAGTGGAAATATAGAAGTGGGATGTAATTGTAAAAGAAGCATAAAAATGTCTAAGTTAACATTTTTCTTTTGAATTATTTAAGTACTATTAAGTTAAAATGTTTACATTCATTATAAAAAATGTTGTTAAATCTTATGCAAATGATTTAACACTGATTGCTGCAAAGCAAATGCCACTTTAAAAAAATATTGTAGGGGAGCGGATGTGGCTCAGGCAGTTGGGCATCTGCCTCCTACATGGGAGGTCCCGGATTCGGTTCCTGATGCCTCCTAAAGAAGACAAACAATGAGCAGATGTCTAGCAAAAACAACAAGTAGACATGGAGCAAAAAAACAAAGAGCAGAAAATGAGCAAAAAAAACAATGAGCAGGGAAGCAGGTGTGGCTCATGCGACTGAGCTCCCGCTTACCACATGGGAGGTCTGTGGTTCAGTTCCTGGTGCCTCCTAAAGAAGGCAGTGAGCTGGCATGATGAGCAGGCATGGCAAGCTGACACAACAAGATGATGCACCAAGAGACACAAGAAGAAAAACATAATGTGAGACACAGCAAAGCAGGGAACGGAGGTGGCTCAAGCGATTAGGCACCTCCCTCCCATATCAGAGGTCCCGGGTTCAGTTCCTCCTAAAGACAGAGCACACAGCAAGTGCAAACAACGAGGGGGTGGGGAGAAATAAATCTTTAAAACAACAAAAACAAAAAACAATGAGCAGACAGCAAAAACAAGCAGGGAAAAAAACAGAAAAAACAAAACACACACAAAAAAACAAACGAGCAGGGAGTGGTTGTGGTTCAAGCAGTTGGGCGCCTGCCTCCCACAGGGGAGGTCCCGGTTTGGTTCCCAGTGCCTCCTAAAGAAGAATCTAGCAGACAATGAGCAAACAGATGAGGGAGCCGTCTCAAGGGGAGGAGGGCTGGAATATTGTATACATGGAAGCAAAGGATCTTGTGTGTTACCCTGTATATAAATTCTGACTGACTTCAGATCAGCCACAATATGAACTTTGAGAAACTTCAGTCACAGTGTTTAAGTTATATAGCAGTCTTGCAAACTGAGTAATATTCTGACAAGCAACTTCATGAGCAGACTCTGCCTCCAGACATGTGTACCAAATAGCCTCAGATAATCTTCTCCATGAACTCATGTGAAATTTGGATGTGGAAAAGGTATTGAAGAAAATTCAGGAACAACCAAAATCGACCAGAAGAAACACATGATTTGAGCAATACACATAAAACTGAAAAACAAAAACTCTCAATATTCCTTAGCAGGAAAGGCGCTGGTCCTAGTCCCGGGTTCTGTGGGACTAGGTTGGTTTCTGGGTTAAAGGCGTATTGAACCCCCTGACAAACCCGGGGGTGCAAGCCCAGGCCCCAGCAGGAGGGAGGAGGACACGGGCTCTTGGGCGGTGCTGGCTTCTCCCTGAAAAGTTCCATCTTCTCCAGTGGTTCTTGCAGACGAGTGGTTGTAAGGCAGAGTGAGCCTCTCTGGAAATACCATCTCTTTCAAAATAAAGGCACGGAAATAACAGTTCAGAGGAATTTCTGTCAGCGTACTCACCACTATTTGGACTGCTTGATAAAATAATACAAAAGTCATGAGGCCCCTGGGGGGTGCTCTCCCAACTTCCTGTTACAGGGGTCAGGCCAGACCAGAGCACACCAAGAATCCTGTCTCAGGGACAGGTGACTTCCGCAGGGGCGCAGGCTGACTCCCTTGTCCAGCCCATCCTGACCTCAGTACTTGAGTTTGCTGTTCTCGGCATTAGCCTTCTCTCCTGGGACGGACGTCACCCAGGTGCCGCCCCTGAGGTGGCTGCTTGTGTTTAGGGGAAGTGTTTTTGCCACACATCATCAGAGTTCCAGGAGGTGGAAGTTAGAGTCATAGGAACGGAATTATTGCTATCCCCAGAACAAGCTTTTGATTTATTTATGTTCTCTGGTTTGTGTTTCCTGGTTTGAATTCCCTCTTTTTTTCACAGCAAGCTGTCGAGGCACCCCGTGGAGTATCGTGAAGAAGCCACAAGCATTGCACACGGCTTCACCCTCAGCGTTTCTGCGTCCAGTTGGCACAGGACAACCCAAGCCGCGTGATAAAGGCACGGTTACCGCAGCTTGTTGAGGGGCTTGTAGAGGCCAGTAGCACTGCAGGGGCAGCGGCCGGCGCCGTTCTGGGGCATAGATTTTTAGAAGTGGCTGGTTTCTGGGTTAAAGGCATATGCATTATAAATTTTAAGATCTTACCGAGTTCATCTCAGCCCGCCAACATTTATTAACAACCTATAAATTTTTTATAAACCTAGTGAGTGAAAATGGAGGGCCATTGTTTTAATTTCCACTTCCCCCATTACAAGTAAGGATGAGAATATTTTACCATGGTTATTGACATTTTGAATTTGTGAATTGCCTCTTCTTACATCTTGTTTTTTTTTCTTTTCTTCTTGAGGTATCTTTTATCTATTGATTTACAAGGACACTTTATACATTGAGTCTTGATTGAATGTTTGCTGCAAATGTTTCTCTCACGGTGTTATTTGCTCTCTCATCTTGTTATATGTTTTCATCAATTTAGTAGTTTTAATATTTATGTTTTTTTCGCTGTCATTTATAAATTTAACAGCTTCTGAGTTTTTTGTTTTTCTTAGAAAGTCCATCACCTCGAATTTAGAAAAAGGTTCTCCTACATTTTCTTCTATTATTTTATCATTTAATTGTTTTTTACATTTACAACCTTAATATATATGAAATTTGCTTTTGTAAGTGGCATGGGGGTAGGGATCTAACTTGACTATGATATCAAATGAACAGTCATTGTCCTGATACCATTTACTGAAGAATGTATCAATTTGTAATTGACTCAAAATGCCAACTTCATCATATCCTCAATTATACTTGGATCCATTTCTGGGTTTTCTGTTTGAATTACCTATAAAAATTTCTACTCCTGTACAAAAACCATACTGTTTTTTATTGAGACAATTCACATACCATAAAATTCACTCTTTAAAAATGTACAATTCAGTGATTTTTTAGTTTATTCTCGAAGTTGTGCACCATCACCACTATCTAATTCTAGAATATTTTCACCACCTCACAAAGGAGTCTGGTATCCTTAGCAGTCATTCCCCTCTCTCCCCTTCCCCTGGCAACAATCTACTTTCTGTATCTGTAAATTTGCCTTCAGTACATTTCATATAAATGAAATCATACAATCTGGGGCCTTTCGTGCCTGTCTCCTTTCATTGAACATAGTGTTTTCAACATCTTTGTTGCAGCATGTATCAGTACTGCGCTACTTTTTGAAAAATAATAGGGGAGCGGATGTGGCTCAAGTGGTTGAGTGCCCGCCTCCCACACAGGAGGTCCTGGATTCATTTCCTGGTGTCTCCTGAAAACAACAACAACAACAAAAACAAACAAAAAATAGACTTGGGGAGTGGGTGTAGCTCAGTAGTTGAGTGACTGCTTTGCATGTAAAAGGTCCTGGGTTCAATCTCAGGTACCTCCTTAAAAAAAAAAAAAAAAGACTTTATGTTTTAGAGAAGTTTTAGGTTTAAAGAAAAATTGTGCAGAAAGTACAGAAAATTCCCATATAACCTCCACTCCGATTTCTCCTATTATTATTTTATGTAAGTTTGCTTTGTTACAATTGATGAACTAACACTGATGCATTTTTTTAAAGATTTATTTATTTACTTTTCTCCATTTTTACCCCACCCACCTCCCGTTTTTTTTTGCTGTTTTTTGTGTCTATTTGCTGGGCAATTCTCTGTGTCTGTTTCCTGCCCTCTCTTCTCATCCTTCTCCTCCTGTCTTCACCAGGATTCGATCCTCGGAATCTCTGATGTGGGAGAGAGGTGTCCTACTGCCTGTGCCACCTTAGTTCCTGGTTTTTTGGTGCGTCTCATCTTGGCTCTCCCTTGTGTCACTCTCCTGTTATGTCATCATCTTGCTGCATGGCTCAGCGGGGCCTGATGGCGCACCTGCATGCGGGGCCTGGGGGGCTCACCCACTCACGGAGACTGACAGCACATCCACTCGCAGGGCCCGTGTGCCTTCTATATCCCTCTTTTTAAAATTTTTACCAGGAGGTCCCCGGGATCGAACCCAGGTCCCTCCATATGGGAGACGGATGCCCAACCATCTGAGCTACATCTGCCCCCGATGCATTTTTATTAACTAAAGTCCATAGGTTACAAGAAGGTTCACTCTTAGTATTGTATGGTGTTTTAGTCAGTCAAAGGGGTGCTAATGTGAAATACCAAAAATGGGTTGGTCTTTATAAAGGGTATTTATTTGGGGTAGAAGTCCACAGATACCAGGCCATAAAGTGTTAAGTTTCTGCTCTCACCACAGTCCATTGCCACGTGTTAGAGCAAGACAGCTGCCTGTGTTTGCCAGGGTTCAGGCTTCTGGGGTTCCTCTCTTCCCGGGGCTGCGTTTCTCTCCGGGCTTAGCTCCTGTTTCCTCCACAAGGTCAGCTGTAGACGATCAGGCGAACGGCTTGCTTCTCTTCTCCTAGGGCCTTCTTTCCAACATCAAAGCTGCTTCTAAAAGACTGCTTCAACTCTGTTCTTTGCCTTGCCTTTTATATTCGATTCCCCACCCACCAAGGGGTGGGGCTCAATGCCCTACTGATGTCAACGCCCTAATCATAACTTAATCATGCCCAGATTAAAGGATCAGTTTACAAGCATGATCCAGTTATATTTTTGGAATTCATAATTACATCAAACTGCCCAACTGCAACCTATGGTTCTATGGGTTTTTTTTTTTTTTTTTT
>JAQZBX010040176.1:0-22765 GCA_029593785.1 Cabassous unicinctus | reverse complement strand
AAATAGGTGTTGTGTCCCTAGAATCTTCCAGTATGTGTGAAATAATCTCATTTATGTTGAAATATATGTTTGCTCATGTGTATACATACACACACATCTACATAACAAGAAATTAGAAAAAAATATTAGTTGTATATCTTCTGACCAAGGGGTGTTTATTCTATCTTAAGTAAAAAATTTCCGTTAACTTTTAAAGTATTGTATATGATTATATATTTTGGTCAAAACAAGCAACTTTCCCCCTTTATAGTTTGTTTACAAATATTTATATGTTGTATGAGCATGGAAAAGCTGAACAAGGGGACTCTACCCGGCTATTAACACAGGTTAATAGGTTAAGAAGGGGTAGGGGTTAGAGGGTGTGGGGTGTAGGTAGGGGGTGACTATCTTTTTAAAAAATTCATAGTTGTAGTGTTTCATTTTTTGCAACAATTGTGTATTGCTGTTACAATACAACAAAATCCTTACACCAAATAAAGACAAAATTTAAAAATGTGTTTGCTGTACCTCCAATGTCTTGAACAGAGTTTGGTTCAAACAGCCCCGTAACAAATGACACTCAAAAGTTGGATGCATAAATAAATGAATTTGTTAATATTTATTGAGTACCAACTATGTGCTAAGCCCTGGACAGCAGGTATTGTCCTGTAGCTATGTGGTATAAAACCATTTGAGTTAAATGGTGTGGCAGTTTGAGATTATTTTATGAATCCTTTGATTCGTAAATCCTATGTTTGTAAACTAATCTCTTCCTCTGGGTGTGATACCCTTTGATTGCATTAAATTCAGTTGAGGGGCCTTTGATTAGATTACCTGTTAAGATTGCTTTAGGGCTTTTGATTCCGACTAAGTCAGTAAGGCGTGAATCAAGTTGAGTTCCCACCCTCTCGCTGGGTTTGTTATAAATGGCCTCACAGGGACAGACAGACACAGGGAGTGAGAGCTCTGTCATTTTTGATCCTGCCATGTGACTGAAAGGAGAAGGCTCAAACAGCTGAGGCCCTGGGGAGAGATGAGCCATTTGCCTGATAGCTTACAGATGAAATTGGGAAGCAAGTGGAAGAGCCAAGACTAATATAAGAGGCCTGGAAGGAGACAGCCCTATGCTAGCTTGCTGCTGAAATCAGGAAGAAAGCGGAGCAGCTGAGCCTGAGAGGAAACCGGGAGGGGAAGGCAGAGACCAGGCAGAGATCGCCTGCCATCTTGCTTCAACAAGTGGCAGATGACTTTGGTGAGAAAGCACCTCTTATGGTGCCTCGAGTTGGGCTTTTCATGGCCTTGGCACACTGTAAGCTTTTACCCTAAATAAATCCCTTTTATAAAAACCAACAGATTTCTGGTACTTTGCTTTGGTACCCCTTTGGCAAGCTAAGACAAATAGATTTTGGTATACCACAAAGCAAACCATGTGCCCTCTAACTTAACTAACAGATAAAACATCTGCAATCATTCTTTCAGCCCATGACAGGGTCTACACCTGTTCTCCAACTGCACCATAAGGGATTTCACTGAAATTGCTTATTTCATACCTTTGAAATACACTTCAGGTGCACATCTTCTACACTTTAATCATTTGCAGGGTGGGTGAGGGTGATAACGGTATATGGAGTAAGGATAGCTTTCTGACGCTGACCATGATGAATGCACACTGACATCCTTTCCAGTTTTACCAAGAATAATTCTTCACTCTCAAAGCACACTGACTCAGTTGTCTGTTTTCTTATGATTATTTTTTACTTATTATCTGAATATGTTTTTTTTCCATTTTAAAAATATGTCTTCCCTCATTTCAAAATACTGACTCAATTAAAGGTGTTGAGGTTCTGTTGTAATTGCTGACTTAATTGTGATAGGCATACCCTCCTTAAATATTACTGGCTATAATGTGCACTCATTTTCTATGACATTTTCAAGGACGCAAGGAGAAGGAAGAGCTCATAACTGGATTCGACTTTTCAAGTCATGTGATGAAGAAACCACTTGTCTCCTATCAGGTATTTGTCTGCAATTTGAAAACATTTGCTGCCCATAGGCAAAATTAGCAGTATTAAGGATAGTGCATTTTTCTACTCAATAATATGTCATACATTTCAATTAACAATAGACAGAATAATTGGATGTCAGTGTATTTTACCTCTGTTTTGTTTTTTAAAAACGGTCACTTATTGAGGGCTTACTATGTGCTGGGTACTGAACAAAGCTTTTTTTGTAAATTATTCTTTTAACCCTCATAAGAATCTTATGAGCTAGGTGTGATGAAGAAATCAAGGCTATGTGAAGACAAGTACTAAAACTAGTAATAAAAATTCTCTTTGGCTCTAAAGTCTGTGTTCTTAACCACTTTGCTACACTTACCCTATCTATTGCATGGTCATTTTCTGGAACTTGCCATCTTCCAGAACAGTGCTATCTTAAAACACTCAAGGAAAACTTGGTTATCCTGATCCCTGAGACTCCAGAGCCCAGCTTTTTCATAGCCTTATTCCCACTATATTAATAAATAGCTTGATAATGTTCTTCAACATTAGGACTTTTAGTCTCTTGCCCCTTCTACTTCCTCTCAGTTTAGCAGCCCCATCTTGGGCTTTCTTTCTTTCCTCTCTGTGAACCTCATGGTTAATTATCTGCAATATTTTTCCACCAAAACCCCTTTTACTTCTGTCCTACTGCCAAACCCACCCCCCTATGATATCTCAGCCCTAAAATCAATGCCACAATTTGCTTCCTCGACTCCAATCTTCAGAATAGCCAATCAATGCTGAAAAATATCAACCCAAACCTTGCAATAAATATTGCAGATTGGTACCACTACACATTCATGACCTTAAACCATTGCTGGGCTCTCAGCACTCCTCTTTAATTATGTGGCTTGGCTGTGGTCAGGTTCTTCCTTCATTCCCCTCAACAACTATGCTGTGTCTATACCATTTCTCTTATATTCTCACCTCCCTTAGTCTTAGCAGACCTGGTTGTCTCCTACTTCATTCCCAAAATCGAGGCCATTGGGCATTATCTTGCTCAACTTTCCATACCCCTTAGAGCCACTCATCTACATACATCCCATTCTTGACTTTCTTTCCCTTCCTGTTCAGATCCAACTGCTCAAGTTATGTCTTTGACTCTGTTTTCTCCCTCTTTCACTTGAAACTTGATTCATAGGTTTCCCTTTCCTCCCCCCATGTTTTTCTCTATCTCCCTCTTCTGGCTATTTCCTTTTGGTCTATGAACATGTTCAGGTCCCTTTCATCCTAAACAGCAATAACATTAACAACAAATACCCCTCATTCAAAGCTCTTTGACCCATGACCCACTCCAGCTAACATTCAATCTCTCTCTTACTCTTTTCTTTTTGATATTTTGAAAGAGTAAGTCAACGGTGTCCTCCTTCCATTCACTTTTCAACCTATTGCAGGCTGGCTTCTGCATCCTTCATTGCCCTGAAACTGTTCCCACTGGGAATGGCTTCATCCAGTGGATATTTTCAGTCCCTTATCTCTCTGATCCACTTGTCACTTTTACTTACTCCCTTTTGAAATTCTCTACTTCCTCAGTTTCTGTGATATTGCATCCCCTTGCCTCTCCTTGAAACTTGACTGCTTCTTTTCCTTTCATTATCTGGGCTTCTTTTTCCCACTTACAGGGTTTCTTAATCTGTGACTTTTAAAAAAATTTTACACATTTCCTCTATCTCATCTCATTCACTCACACTATGATGAAACTCAAGTCTATGTCTTCAGCCTGGGCCTCACCCACGAGACTCAGGTCCATGTCCTCATCCTGTTAGGCATTTCCATGTATATGTCCCACAAGTATCTGAACTTTAAGTCTCCCCATACCTGACTCATCATCTTCTCCTTTACACTTGCTTTTACCCTTGTATTTTCTCTCTTGATTTGGTGGTTCCACTATCCCCCCAGTCACCCATGCTAGAAACCTGTTGAGCAGATTAGATGAGATAATGCATGTAAAGGATGTAACCTGGTGTGGCCCTGTGGTTATTGTTCAGAAAATGTTAGCTATTTCCTACCAGTGCTTCTACTACCAGTTTATGGTCTTATCCCTCTCCTGAACTACTTCCACAGCCTCCTATCTGGTCTTTTTGCCTTATTTCCCCATCAAATCTACACTCTCTACAGTTTCCAGAATCTCACCAAAGCATGTATAGAGACACATCTTCTGCACCTTTAGGGTTTCTCTCGGCTTTATCTATGTCCTAGACCCTTTCCTTGCTCTGTGCAGACCCCTGCAATTCCTCTTGAGGCAGACCAGTCACACACTGGGAGTTCCCCTCTCCTCCCACTACTTTTGGGTGAAGAGGCCCAGTGAGGCAACCCAAAGGTACAGAGAAGTGAACTCCCTGGGGGCAACTCTGACCTGGGAGACAGGAGACTGGAGGGAGCCAGCAGATAAAGTCCTTTTGCATTCTTCTGTGATCTTATCTGAGGCAAGATTTTCCCATACACCCTGTCCAGGGACATCCCACGTGGCCAGACAGGCACACCTTTTACCTTTAAAGTGATTGGCTGTGTATATTTGTGGTTTGTCCTAAAGCAGTGACTAGTTGCATTTGCTTCCAGTTCTTCCCTGTCTCACTTTCCTTTTCTTTTACTACACTAGTCTGGATTGTAATTCCCAATAAAAATTCAGCTCCTTAATGCTAGCCTTAGGCTCTGTTTTCTAGGGAATCTGGGCTAAGATATAAAGTGACTCCCCTGCTTGAAAATCTTTCCTTGGCTTCCTAATGCCTACAGAAGTGTTATAGAGATGGGGGAGCAGTTTGAAAATTAGTGGGACTTTTCTGTGGCATTTTGGTGTTACTGTGCCTAAGCAGTTACATTTTTTAAATTAATTTTTTTTATTTTTAAAGAAGCTTTAGATTACATAATTTTTTCATTAAAAATATAAGGGGAAGCAGATGTGGCGCAACCAGTTGGGTGCCCGCTTACCACATGGGAGGTCCCAGTGCCTCCTAAAGAAGACAAGCTGATGCTGCACCTGCCAAAACGAGCTAGACACCACACCTGCTGTAATGAGCTAGATGCCGCACCTGCTGCAAGGAGCAGATGCCTAAACGAGGAGATGCCACAAGCCAGCAGATGCTGCAGCCCGTGGGGAGCAGATGGGGTTCAGGCCATTGGGCACTCACCTCCTGTGTGGAAGGTCCTGGGTTCGGTTCCCAGTGCCTTCTGGAAAAGTTGAGCAAACAATAAACAGACAGATGAGAGAACCATCTAAGGGAGGGTGGGGATGAAAAAAAAAATCTTAAAAAAAAAAATATATATATATATATATATATATGGGATTCCCATATGCCCCACTCCTTCCCCCTCCAGCACTTTCCCACTTTAACAACATCCTTCATTTGTGTGATGCATTTGTTAAAATTGATGAACCCATATTGAAGCATTGCTACTAACCATGGACTACAGTTTACATTATAGTTTACACTTTGTCCCATATAATTTTGTAAGTTATGACAAAATATACAATGTCCTGTAGCCATCACTGCAATGTCATGCAGGACAAATCCAATGTCCTGAAAATGCCCCCGTATCACACCTGTTCTTCCCTCTCCCATCCCTCAGAACCTCTGGTAGCCACTGCCTTTACATCAATGATAAGAGTTCTTCTGTTGCTAGAATAATAATAAGTCTATAGGAGAATAATAAGTCTGCTTTAGTCCATTGTTTATTCCCCAATCTTGAGGATTTTGGGATGGTGATGCCCACTCTGCTTCTAACTGAGAGGGGGCTTAGATACCATGGGGCAGATGGATGGAGCTATCTTGCTTGCAGTTGCAGACACTCTCTGTTCCTTGGGATGGGTGTTGTCCATCATCATCTCCTTGTTAGTTGTCTTGGGTGAGTCCAATGAACTGGAGAGTAGGTGTTGCAACTCTGCTGAAATTAGGCTCAACTGGCACATGGACGGACCAAAGATTTAAGTCTGTGGGACATATATTTATCAAGTACACTGCTAATTATGGTTTCAAATAAAAGGGGCAGAAGAGCCATGTATAGAGAACCTATAAATGAGTCTAACTCTGTTACACTGGGGAGCATAAATTCCAAAGTAAGGCCTACTGACAGAGTGCCGAATTCCTGAGCTGTCTGTCCTGTTTACAGTTTCTGGATATCTCTAGAACCCTCAGGAGCCCCGCTATTTGAGGCACTATTTACTGTGGCAGTCAATGAGATCCTGCTGAGACTTGCATAAACGTAATTTCTGGAATGACCTCCTGACTCACTTTGAAATCTCTTAGCCTTAAAAACCCATTTGTATTTACCATTTCCCCCTTTTGGTCACGGTCTTTTTCCAGATGCATTGCTAGTTGGCACTTGGTAATAATCCCTCAGTGCCAGGGAGGCTTATCCCCGGGAGTCATGTCCCACTCCAGGGGGAACGTGTGTTTATATGCTGAGTTTGGCTTAGAGAGAGGCCACATTTGGGCAACAAGGAGGCCCTCAGGAAGTAATTCTTAGGCAGTGTATAATACTAGACTAAGTTTTAATTTCACTTGAAAAGATTCATAAATACAATCATCAATATTAAGGGCCTGGTGAATGCAAGAGCAATGTCTAGTGAAGGAAGACAGACCATTATAAACAGTTACATTTTAAGCATATTATTTTACTTTAAATTTCTTTGCTTTTTTGTTTTTCCTTTATATTATCGTTAAGATATATTGATTTTAAAAAATTAGGTATGGTGGTAGGTTATATTATTCATGATTCTCATTTCAGGACAGTAAAAGGCAAGTTACAAAATATTTGAGTAGAAAGGGCCATTGGGTGTGATGGGGGTGATATTGTTGGTTGCAGGATATAGTTCAAATTTTTAGTTTGACGTATCTGTTTTCCATGGTCCATTATTGCCCCCTCTCCAGCCTCATATCCTACCATGTCCTTCCTCCAGACAATACCAAATCCACTCTTAGTTGCCTCCTTACATCATTCTACTTATGATTTTCTGCTTTTGCTAGTGCTATGCCACTTGCCTGAAGGGCCCTTCCTTCCCTTTTCATTGGCTAACTTCTGTCCTAGATGTTATCTCTAGGAAGTTGTTCTTCATCCTTCCCCTCTGTGGCAGTTTGGTATTGTTTATGAATTCCAAAAATAGATATTGGATTATGTTTATAAACTGGTCTGTTCCTCTGGGCATATTAGATTGTATTAGATTCAGAGGTTTCACTTTTACTTTATTAAATCAAGATTAGGACTTTTATTTAACTATGTCATTGTGGTGATTCAGTTTGAGTTTCCACAGGGAAGTAAATACATGGAGAAGGAAAATGCAGAGAGTTTAGTTTTGAATGCTGGAGCCCCAGGGGAGAGAGCTGAGCCATTCACCTGATAGTTTGCAGCTGAAGAGACCAGAGCCCTGAACAGCTGAGAAAGCCTGGAAAGAAATAAGCCCTGGGGACAGAGATGAGCCTTATGCTAGCCTACAGCTGAGATCAGAAGAAGCTGGGATCACAGAACCTAAGGAGGAAGAGGAAGGCTGAATCCTCACAGAGACTGGCAGCCATCTTGCTCCAACATGCGGCAACAGACTTTGGTGAGGGAAGTAACTTGCTCTTTATGGCCTTGTGACTGTAAGCGTCTACCTAAATAAATACCCTTTAGAAAAGTCAACAGATCTCTGATATTTTGCATCAGCACCCCTTTGGCTGACTAATACACTCCCCTCATCTGGGTTTGAAGCCCCTCCTATATTCTCCAACAATATACCGTACATAGTTTTGTATTGCATTGATCTGTTTAGGTGTATTTCTTCTCCCACTAGATTGAAAGGTTCTTGAAGGCACAGACTGGCCTTGATCATCTTTGCATCCCCAGTGCTTAGTCTAGCACAGGGTTTGGGTATAGTGGTTTCTCAATAAATGTTATTGTTTTGGTTTCCTGGCTGCTAAAACAAATACCATGGAATGTGTTGGCTTAACAACAGGAATTTATTGACTTATATATTTTAGGCTATGAGAAGTTCAAAATTGAGGCATCAGCAAGGCGATACTTTCTCCCTGAAGAAACTGTGGCACTCTGGGTCTGCCTGCCGGCAATCCTTAGTCCTTGGCTTTTCTGTCACATGGCAATGCAAATGGTCATGTCTTCTCCTTTCTCTTCCAGATTCTGTTGACTTCCAGCTTCTGGCTGCTCCCCATTGTTTCTCTTTCTGTGGTCTTCTCTATAAGGACTTCAGTAATAGGATTAAGACCCATCCTGGTTCAGTTGGGCCACACCGTAGCTGAAGTAACCTCATCAAAAGATCCTATTTACAATTAATTAATACACACAAGGATAGATTAAGATGAAGAATATGTTTTTTTGGGGCACATAATTCCAAGTCACCAGTTATGAATTCAGGTTACTTTCTTCAGTCCACTCTCAAAGAAGTTACAGATGGTTCTTTCCATCATTTGACTTTCCGTTTGGGAAAAGATGTTTGCTTATACCTTACATCAGTTAGAAATGCTTTCGGTTGCAAGCAATAAAATTAAGAGTGGCTTAATCACATTTATAATTTACTTAACATTTATAGTTTCTTCATTCCAGTTCTGATGGTGGGCAATCCCTGGGTTGGTTTTGTGGCCCAGCAACGTTATCAAGGACCTAGACACCTTTAACTCCTCTGCTTTGCCATACTTGTGTATTTTTTGCATAAAAATTTGGGTGAGTGACTCAGTGGAGGTGTGATGTTCCATGATTTTGGGGACTTAGGCTTCTTCCATTTTGTTGCCTTCACCTTGCATGGACCTTGATCTCAAGGTCCAAGATAGAAGTTTCTGAATTTTGGACAGCAAGATGGAGGAAGAGATAACAAAGGGGGTCAAAGGTGTACACATGCCATTTCTTGAGAAGGTTCCTGGCAGCTGCATTGCTCCTTACATCTTCATGGCCAGAATAGATTGAAGGGAGGCTGAGAAATGTAACCTTTGGGCAGGTATGGCCCCATTTAAATATTTATTATTGTGGAAGGACAGAATGAAAATTGGAAATATTAAAGTCTTTGCCAAAGTTCTGTTGCACATTAAAAAATTGAATAGCCTCTCTTTTTCTTCCTGACTTGTCATATTGCAAATATTTTACAAACATTGTCATTTAACTTTGCTCATGCTGTCTCTCATCATAGAGAAGTTTAAAATAATTATGTAGCCATGTCAGGCTTTCTTTCTTTTTTCTTCATGGTTTCTGGATTTTATGTTTTACTTAAGCAGGACTTCCCTGTCCATATGCTCTCATATTTTCTTCTGTTACTTTTATACTTTTGATTTTTTTTTTACTTTGGCTCTTTATTATATCTGAATATAATATATAAATGAATTTATATATTCGTTTTTGGTATAGTGTGAAGTAGGGATCTTTTTTATTTTTCGATTTTCAGTTAATTATTCCAACTGATTTTTAAAATTACCCTTCATTTCGTACTCACTTGAAATGTTACATTTATGGTGAACTAGATTCCAAAACATACACAAGTCTATTGTGGACTCCCTATTCCAGTTCTATTGAACTGTCTGCTACTAAACTCATACTACAAAAAAGTTTTTTTTAGGAGGTACTGGGAATTGAACCTGGGACCTCGTACATGGGAGGCAGGTGCTCAACCACTGAGCCACATCCACACCCTGACACAATTTTAATTACTATAATTTTGTAGTATGTTTTTATTCTTTTTTTCCTTCTCCCCCCCACTCTTTCTTCTTCCTTTCCTTACTTCTGTTTCACCTAGGCAAGCTAGTATAATACTCTCATGAAGATGAGATAAACTATGTTCTTCAATCTCTCTTTACTTAACCATAGATTCTTTAATCTCTTTTTTACTCACCTCTTTCTCATTTCTTTGCTATCAAATGTAACACCTTTCTGGTCTTTAATTGCTTGGGAATGCTGGGATTAGAAGGATTTCCATGTATACTTAAGGCTTTCTCTTTACACTTCTCTTTTTGATCCTTTGGACTCTATGTGAGTAAAATCTTTTATTTCTCTTTATTGATGGACTTTTAAGCTATATTCTCTAGATTCTCTAAAGATGTTAAAGCATCATCGACCCCACTGTTTGTAGATTCACCTCTTCCTATATTTCCTCTTTTATTTATCTTCTTTGACTGCCTGGTTTCTTCAGGATGGTTGAAACTTTTCTCTGAATTACTGAGTAGATGACTCTCAGCATCATGTAACTCATGAATGAGTTACATTGTGCTCATTGGTCCCACATGGCCTTTGACCTGCTGCTTAAAGTTCTGGCTGAACTTATCCTGTGTGGCTCAGCATGATGATAAATAGGCACACCTCTCTCTAGGACTCTATCTTGGGGCTACTCTGCAGCCACCTACCCTGGCTTCCTCTAATGTCGTGCCTGTCTGATCAGTGATATTCTTCTTCAACATTTTATTGTTTCTTATACAGTTAGTCTTCTAGATGAACTTGCACTTTAACTTGTCAGGTTCTGTAGAAAAATCTCATTGGGAATTTTGATTTTAGGTTTATCAATTAATGGGAGGGTTATTAACCATACTAAACGTGTTGAATCATAAGAATAGATTCTGATGACAGGAACTGGGCTTTGGTGGGTTTATTGAATGTGTGTGTGTGGGGGAGGAAAGCATGGAGGGCTTTCCTTTACAGTGTCATTTCAATGAAAATTTTAGAGGGAGAAGTAAATTTGCTGATTCATTAAGCCATCTTGTACTAGAAATTCAAATAACTTTTATAGCCAGATGAAACAATCTGTATTTCAAAAGGAATCAAAGCCAAATAAGCCAATACAGTTTGATTTACATTAAAATGTTAATATATTATGAAGTCATTGAATGCACACTGGAAGGTTGCCATAGTAACAGTTATTTTCATGAAGTGATTTTAGATACTAGATTCTTGAGTGGATGGCATGCCTAGTTGTTTGCTTTAAGGCATCTTTAGTTTTCTCTTTCTTTTGTCTCTTGGGGGAAATGAAAATGGGAATTTGACTGTATCTGATACAATTTTTAAATTGAAAGCAATGGAAATTCGTTTTGGCTCACTTAAGTAAAATATATATCTATTGGTAGGATTTTGGAATGGTTCATAGAGTTGAAGGAAAAGTGGAAGAGGGGGGCTTCAGAAGGGTCAGCAATATGGAGAAACTGAGTTTTCTTAAAACTTTTTTTCCTCTGGGGTTTTCTTTTACCATTTATTTATCTATGTCTTCCTGCTAGCTTACTTGTTTTTCTTCATTTCTGAATATTCATCAGGGAATTTTATTCATGAAGGATGATCTGTTTTATCTTGTTCTTGCCAGGGATCTCTACTGTGGCTGCTCCCTTAGTCATTCCTCCATCCTGGGCTAATGTCCAATATGCTACACACTTTCAGAGCCCACTTTTACCCCTTCCTTCTGTCCTATTTCTTTTGTGTCATCCTTCTAAAACCAGCTAAATGTGAAACAGAAATATTACTGTATTATTGGTACCAGAGAGCTAATGTTACTTTGGAAGATTGCATTATTGTTCCCAATTCTTTAGCTCTCCCTGTATCCCCACCCTTTGGCATGTGACTTTTGCATGTCCTCCCACTAGAGATGGAGTGTATTTCCTTGTCTCATTGATGTTGAGCTTGGCCATGTGACTTGCTTTGGCAAATGGAATGATAGTGGACATGAGGCGGTCAAAGGCTTCAAATATGCTCGTGGGTTTTGGCTTGCCTTGTGCTTCTACGTTGTCATGAGAAGAACACATCTGGTTTTCTACTGGTCCCAGAAAAATGAATGACACATAGAGCAGCCTTGGTCATGGTCAAACCACAGACCCTTAGCTGGAAGCTGAGCTGTTCCCAGCAGATCTGCAGACCCATGAGCATGAGAATAAATGCTTCTTGTTGCATGCCCTGAGACTTTTTAAAAATTGTGATAAAATATATATAGAATATAAATTTTTGCCATTTTAATGATTTGTAGGTGTACAATTCACTGGCATTAATTACTTTTGCAATGCTGTGGTACTATCGCCACCATCTATTACTTAAAATTTTTTATCACCCAAACAGAAACTCTTTACCCGTTAAGTAATCACTCCCCATTCCCTCTTCCTCCAGCCCCTGGTAACCTCTAATCCACTTTCTATCTCTATGGATTTATTCATTCTTCACATTTCGTATAAGTGGAATCATATATTAGTTGTTCTTTTATGTCTGGTTATTTTACTTAGCATGTTTTCAAGGTTCATCCATGTTATAGCATGGTCAGAATTTCATTTCTTTTTATGGTTGAGTAGTATTCCATTGTATAGTTGAATAGTATACTACCTTTTGTTTACCCATTCATCTGCTAATAGACACATGAATGGGTTGTTTCTACCTTTTAGCTATTGTGAATAATGCTACTGTGAACATTGGTGTACAAATATCTGTTGAGTCATATGGTAGTTTTTTGTTTAACTTTTAGAGGAACTGTCAAAATGTTTTCCACAGTGGCTGTACCGTTTTACGTTCCCACCAGCAATGCTGGGTCCCTATTTTTCCACATCCTGTCCAATACTTATAATTTTCCTTTTAAAAAAATAGCCATCCTAATGAGTGTGAAATGGTATCCCATTATGGTTTGACTTGCATTTCCTTATTGGCTAGTGTAAGCATTTTTCACGTGCTTTTTGGCCATTTATATATTTTCTTTGGAGAAAGGCTATTTAAATCTTTTATCAGTTTTTAAATTGAGTTGTGTTTTTCTTGTTGAGTTGTAGGAGTTCTTTATGTATTCTAGATATTAAATGCTTATCAGATATATGATTTTCAAATATTTTCTCCCATTCTATAGGTTGTCTTTTCACTTTCTTGATAATGTCCTTTCTTTTTTTTTTTTTGAAGATTTATTTATTTATTTATTTATCCCCCCCTTGCTGCTTGTGCTTGCTGTGTCCATTTGCTGTGTTTCTCTGTGTCTGCTTATCTTCCCCTTGCTGTGAGGTCCGCTGCATCAGCCCCTCGCGCTGTGCGGGCTGGCCTGCCCTCACAAGGAGGCCCCGGGAAGCAAACCCGGGGCCTCACACATGGTAAACGGGGGCTCTATAGGTTGAGCCACACACGCTTCCTGTTGTGAGGGTTTGCTGCATCAGCCCACTAGGCTGCGCGGGCCGGCCTGCCCTCACAAGGAGGCCCCGGGAAGCGAACCCGGGGCCTCCCATGTGGTAAACGGGGGCTCTATCGACTGAGCCACTCCCGCTTCCCGATAATGTCCTTTTGATGCACAAAAGTTTTAAGTTTAAATAATGAAGTCCAATTTATTTTTTCTTTTGTTGCTCATGCTTATAGTGTCATTTTTAAGAATCTGTTGCCTACTACAAGTCCTGAGGTTTTCACTGATGCTTTCTTCTAAGATTTTTATGGTTTTAGCTCTTATTAGGTAATGTCCCTTGGTTTTGGGGTGATCTGTGTATTAGTCAGCCAAAGGGGTGCTGATCCAAAGTACCAGAAAACTGTTGGCTTTTATAAAGGGTATTTATTTGGGGTAAAAGCTTACAGTTACAAGGCTCTAAAGAGTCCAACTCAAGGTTGCTTTCTCACCAAAGATGGTTGTTGATCTCTGCAAGGGTTCAGCCCTCTCTCTCAGCTACAGGCTGGCGTAGGGCTTCTTTCTGGCCTCATCTGCAAACTATCAGGCAAATGACTCATCTCCCTTCTCAGGGCCGCAGTATCAAAGTTTGCTCCTCTACTGTGTCTGTGGAGTTCTCTCTCTCTTCCTGTGTCTTCTTCTCTGTCTTCTTGAGTGAGTGCCCATTTATATCAGCCCATCAAGGGGGGTGGGGACTTAACCCGAGTTACACCCTACTGATGTGGCCAAATCAAAACCGTAATCTTAACATAATTTAATCAAAGACATCTTGGCTGAATCTAATACAATCAAAGGGTATCATGCCCAAAGGAACAGACCAGTTTACAAACATAATCCTTATCTTTTTTGGGTTCATAAATAATCTTAAACTGCCACAGTCTATTAAGCAGCATTTTTGTGGCAATAGTTAACTGATACATTCCTTTGACCAGTGAATGTATTTTCATTTAAACCACGGTGTTCTGGAGTGCACGACTTATTCCATGAGCATGTTTTATAGATTCATGCAGAGTGCTGGGCAGAAGTGTCTTGTGGAATCCTGTAGTATACACTAGGAGGCAAAAACTTTCTAGGTATATATTGACTTTGTATACTAAATAATCAGTGTTTTCATTAGAAAAGTAAATAGATTCTGAAAAGCCTTTCCAACACAGTATAGTCATCTAGAATTCTTTCCCAGCTAAGTATATTTTCATTGTAATTCCAGCATAGGTTAGCGTGTGGCTCTGGTTATTAAAAGCTTGCCAGGGCTTTGATGGACTCTTGAAACTCTGCTTAATATGGTATCAAGCAGGTTTCCAGGCAGAAGTCTTCCAAGAAGAAGTCTTCAACATATTCCTGGAACTTGCTCTTTCTATGAGATTGACTCTGAGTTCAGTACTCTAGTATATATTTGTCTACAAAATCAGTGTTTTTAAAAGAGGCCTCTGATTTGTGGCAGTAGGAAGCATTTAGAGTAGCGCTCATCTGTCATCCATATCTTCCAAGAGCTTATGCTCTGAGAAGACAACATGAGTTGTATTTTTTGTTGTATTTATTGTTTTTTTATGCTTGCAAAATAATACCTGATTCTTAAAAAAGAGTTAAATATTATGTAAATAAATGACAATGAAAGTAAAAGTTCTCAGTAATCCCACACTTAAGAGATAACTAACTGCCAATTCCTTCAGATTTTTAAAAATATATATACAAACATATGTATTTTATTTTTACAAAATTGGGATTACACTATACATACTATTTTGCAGCTTGCTTTTTTTCTACATGACAATATATTTCAAACCTCTTTCCTTATTTGTCAATATTCTAGTTTTGTTATTTTTTTATTTTTAAAAATTTTCTCCAGAGATAGAACTATTTACAAAGTGATTCTCTGTGAGGTAAATTTTTTTTTTTCTTTTCTAGGATTATACCATAAGCCAACATAACTGTTTATATGCTACTACTGAAAACAATGAAAATTTGGAAGGAAAAATTAAAAGGCATATTGAATAAACAAAATCAACACTAAAAAGCTCAGGGGATAAAAATTCATGCTCCTTACTCAGTTTATGCCATTTTTTAACTTTTACTTTAGACACAATTCTTATACCTTAGTATAAATATTCTTAGGAGAAGCAAGACATTAAAGGGGGAAAAGAATTGCCAGAAGCCCACATGATGACAGCACCAAGAAGTGACAGATGCTGTTCTGACTCTGAGGAAAGATTCAGAAAAAACATTCAAAAGAAAGACCCAAGGTTGTTTTTTTTTTTTTTTTAAATAGCAAGTCAGGGCCTTTTAGTGTAAAGGCAGGATCAACAATTCCCCAAGAGTTCCTGAAGGGGATCCCAGCAAGAGAACTGATATTCATAATGGTGGTCTTGAGCCATAGGAAGAGGTTCATTATTGCCTACTCTATTGAAGCAGGAAAATTTTATGCAGTTTAGGAAAAGTTTATCAAAATGCATAAAATTAAAAAATTACGTGTTTAAAGGGCAAGCTCCACTTAATGAAGAAGATAAATGGGCAGCTCCCTCTTGGCCCATTGAGTAAACCCAAATTGTCCATTGAATTGTAGATTGAATTATGTACTATTCTTAATCTTGATCCCACTCCCATGGGTGTGAACCTCTTTGTAAATAGGACCTTTTGAAGATATTATTTTTAGTGAAGGTGTGGCATCAGGATGAGTCTTAATCCTCTTACTGGAGGCCTAATAAAGAGAAAGCCATGTGGGAAGGAGGCAGAAACTGAAAGTCAGTGGGAACCTGCAAGAGAAAGGAGAGGACATGGCCTTATGATGGGAAAGCCAAGGAACCCAAGGACTGCTGGCCAGCCAGAATGCTACTGACTCTGGGATGAAGCAAGCTTTCCAGCCTCTGAAACTGAGCCAATAAATTCCTGTTGTTCAGCCAACCCATTGTGTGGTGTTCGTCTTAGCAGCCTGGAAACTAAGAGAGGGTCTGAGTGGGCCTATGTGGACTTCATTTTACCAATTCTTGACATCCGTGGAGATGGATTCAAATCTTTCTTTAGGTGTTGCAGCATAGTTTTGTAGTTCCCTCTCAAGCTATCTCCTCCATGTTTCTTGCTTATTCCTAAGTGGTAATTCTTCCTATAAAAAGAGATTCTATTTTCATTAGAGTAAGATTTATATTTTTCTTCATATTTTTTTGGCTTATTGCTTATATATAAGAAAGTTAGTGATTTAGATAGTTTATTTTATAACTAGCCATTTTAATGAATGTTCTAATAAATTCTGATAGTTTAGCGGTTGATTCCTTGAACTTTTTTTTTAAATAGCAATTTTATTGAGATATATTCATATACCATACAAAAGTTTTTAGGTAGACTATCATATTATAATTCCTTCTCCTTTCTAATAGTCAAACTTATTTCTTTTTATTGCCTTTCCTCCCCATTTGCTAAAATATTTAGGACAAGGTTAAATAATAGTTGTGATGTTGGATATCCTCGCTTTGATCCTAGAACTTATATCTACATTTGTAAGGGTTTGGTTTATTATTTTCTGTTTTTTTCATGCAGGGTTATGTGAATTTTGTTAAATGAAGGCAACTGTACCCATAAATTTAATGCTCTGGAATGGATTACAGAGCATGGAAATTATCTGTACCTTGAAATGTGTTATTTTCAAATTATGTCAACTGGGATGTGGAAGAAAAGAAAAGAAATAAATCCTTCTCTATAAAGAAAATACTAAGAACAGAAATACAGTTTTCTCCTTAAGAACGGAAATCAGTTTATCAGTAAAGTGCTTGTTAGGTAGATTGCGAAGGTTCAAGAAAAGTCTCCAAGACAAATGCCTTTGCTTTGATTGAACTGACTGTTCTCCAGCTTCTGACACCCAAGGAGAAGATAAGAACTTTTTTCATACTAAACAATCCTGTTAATTCTGTTCCTGTGGCACACAATAGACCTTTTGTTTAATTTACTTGTCTCAAACACTTATGAAATTGGATTTAGAGAAATTATATTGTTTTTATAGTGGCTATTATGAAGATGAATAATGAATGGCTCAAATGTTGTTTAGTGGATGCAAATCATTCACAATAAATTTCTAGGGCTTTCCTTAAAGGTGGATTGTAATTAACATTTATATAAACGCATACACCAGATTTCTTTACAGTAGTGGATTTTCAAAAATAAAAACTAGACAATTTTTGAGTTTTGCCCCATGAAACCTAAACACAATGCAATAAGAAGTGGGGTGAGATAATTATATAGTCTTACACCCCATATTTACACAGCCAGTGAAACCTGTTAAGGCAGTGTATAGAATGGATTTAATGTAAACTTATTTGGCACATATTACCTCTGGAATTAGGCACACACTTATCGGTTATGTGCATCACCCACCTTCCTCAGCCGGATGCTCCTCTCTTCTCCCTTCTCCCCCTTTGAGAAATCCATTAATGGAGGGACTCACTCAGCCTTCCTTTCCTGACTTCCTTCTTTTCCTCTCATTATTCACCCTCCCCACCTCTAAGCTTGAAGGCAGTTGAAGCCACTTGCAGGTGAGCATCAGGTTGGCTGAGTGGGGTCCTCTTTCCTTGCAGGGGAGGGGAGCCCAGCTCGGAACCACCGGCCAACCTGCCTGCCCTGCGTCAGCCCATTCTCCTCCCACCCTCCACCTCACCTCATCCTATGCCCCGAGCTCACTGTGTCAGTGCGTGGAACAAGGCAGAGTAGAGGGAGGGGTCTGGGCGGTCAGCCTCCAGCCTCTCTGGGTTACCTCCCCTATCCCTGAAACGTGACATGCCGTGTGACTCCAGTTGATGGACTGGACACAGGGTGGTGTGAGGCCAGGGGGAGCTGGAGCTGCAGGGCTCCTGGTGTCAGTCCTTGCTGTATGCAGACTTGAGGGAAGCTGCCTCGTGCGGGCTCCATTGTGGCTGGGCTAGTCCACACAGCCTCATACGTGGGACACTATGGGCTGCCCCTCTGCTGGGGTGGAGGATGGCCATTCCACACTGGAAAGCATGCTGTGTGGCCACCTGAAGTTTAGATTTTCACCCGCTGGTCACAGTAATTAAAAAAAATTTTCCCCCACAAATTCACTATAATTATATCTTAATGAAATCAATCCAACGCTTGTTAACCCGGCCCTGATAATTCAGATTTTGATCTCTGTGTGTGAATGTGTGCATTTTTAAAATGTATATGATGTCTTCTCTTACAAAATAGCAATATTTATAATTATTTAAACTTACTTCTTGTTGATAGGATTGTAATGCCCACTGCAGTCTTTTTCTTCTATGACTCCCCATGCTTTGCTATTGACTGGAGACCATGTGGGGTGTCCCAGGAAGATTCCGTGGCTGGTGTAGCTCTGAGGCCTTTGCACACCTGAGCATGTCCATGTTGCCTCTCCCGTGAAAGACAACTTGACAGGAGTAGAATTTTTGGATGACAACTTTCCCCCCCCTTAAAATTCTGGTTTATGTGTTGTGGTGAAGGTTAGACTGACTTTTCTTTGATTTTACTTGTTTGATGTTTCTAGGATTATTTTCTTATTGTGAAGTTCATTATTTGCATCCTTTTATGTTTCTCTGTTGGTCTTTTCTTGTTAATTCCCCCTGGCTCCTAATGGGCCCTTTTTGTCTGAGGATACCATTCTTTCTTTTTTCAATTCAGGAAATTTAAAAAAAATGATTATTACTTCTTTTCTATCTGTTCTGGTACTTTTGTCAGGCATATAAATTATTCATATATTGGATTGCTGGTTTCTACTCTCAATGTCTTTTATATTCTTTCTCCTAATTTTATCTCTGTTCCCTTTTCTTTAGCTTTCCAGGAAAGTGTCTCAAATTTGTCCAAATATTATTGATTTAATTTTTTTGCTGTGTTGATTCTGCTCTGCATTGCTCCAAATTCTCTTTAAGCTTCTGTCATCACATATTTAGCATCAAAACATTCTTTTCTGTTCTCATCTAAGTCTTTTTATGCCTGCCTGGGTCTCAGCCAGATTCCTCTCCAACTCAGACTATTGCCATCACACCTATTCTCAGGCACATCCATCCATGCCTGCCCTGCCCACAGCCACTTCTAGTGGACCCTGGAAGGGCAGTCAACGTGCCAGAGAGGACTTCCTCCCTATCTGGCCATGGCTAATTGGACCATGGGTGGACATTTGAACTAAATAGGTTTCATCTAAGGAATTTTAACAGAGTCATAGAGAAAAGTAGGCAATTTGTTTGGGCACTTATGTTTCATAGGATCCATTTTAAAAATAACTTATTGAAAACACAAAAACAGATGTATTGTGGGTACTTAATCAAGTATGCAAGAAACATCACAATCTCTGTGCTTTGCCTTAATCTTGACTCTGGCCCCAATCTCACCAGATCGGTAGAAACTTCAATTTCGCTTTGTAATGGCTTTTCCACCTCATGGTGGTAGAAAGGGAGTCTTACAGAGCTTTAGAACATTGAGTTATGGGTCTGAACTGATTATCACTGTGCCCTCAGTTCCTGGGTTTTCCTGTTTCTGTGCCAGACCTGGAGCATGGAGCCTTTTTGACATGACTGGGAACCTCTCAGCTGTTTCCCTCAGACGTCTTCCCATTTCCCAAGCTCTGCCAGGGAGAGGGCTCTGGGCTCTACTACACACAGAATCACTGGACTCCTGTTCCCCTGGAGGCTTCTGGGGATCTTTTCTTGGTCTCAGGGAACATACTCGCCGTTCCTTCATGTCCCTTCAGAGCATCTCTTTTCCTTTTAGGACAGCTGGCACAATCTCCCAACTGCCCTAGGCTTTTGGAACAGCAGCCAGAAAAAGCAGTGCAGCATCTTCTACTTTCTGCCCTGCCACAGCTTCCAGAGGGAGGGAAGCACATAGCTGGCTACTGCTTGAAAGAGCAATGAGAAATGGAGGAAAAATAAATTTATATGACATGAGGCTGTATTATTTTATTGCCTTGATACTTCTATGTTCTTCTTCCATGTCTTTTAAAAATAGACCCATTTTATAGTTATTGTTGTTTAAAAATTTTTTTTTTATTATTTCTTTGTTGTTTTTGTTTTTATTTACTCAAACTTGATCTTCAATAATTATCTTCAAGATTGATGTTTATCCTCAAAATAGGTGTGTTTTTCTTGGGCATTCTCACATTCCACTTGGATCTCTTAGTATCTTCCTCTCAACCTGGAGCTTCTGAAGGGCTGTTTATCTGCTCAGCAACAGGAGCCCGAGGGGATTGTCCAGTTTGCCAAGCCTTGGTAAGTAATGGTGGGAAATATGGCACAGCTGTCTCTGTTTGAGGACATGACTTTGCAGGAACCACACTCAGTGGGGCTGGGCTTCTTCTGCCCACTGTATCAGGGAAGAGGTCCGCTCTTCCCAGGTAATTCCCCTGATTCTTGCCCATTCTCTTCTGGGCATTGCTCTTGGTGGTCTCAGGGCTGATCCTTGCTGTGTTATCTCCTTCCAGCAGTGGTGATGTTCTGGTGTGGAGCTTCTGTCCTTAGGTCCCAGCCCTCCTGTCTTCTTGGTCCATTAATCTGAACTCAATCCAAGGAGGGGTGCCCCAAATTAGGGGATGTTTAAGGGGTTCAGATTCATTTCTACTTCCTATTGAGTCAAACTAAGTTCTCTGGGAAGTAAGTTGGACATTGGCTCTTGCCATCTTTCTTCAACCTGGTTATCACCCTCTCTGGCTCATAGGTGGCACCTTTCCTTGATTTCAAGCACCAGTGAGATGCATCCCAATTTCCCATTTCCTTAGTCATTTTAGATACCTATGCCCCAATATCCATGTGGTTTTTGAGTTGAACATCTTTTTAAAACAGATTTTTAGCACATTGTAAATATTCACAAATGACTGTCATCAGATCCATGTTCATACCTGGAGGCCCAAAGTGGACATGTTAATTCTCTTTGAGTTATATATCATTTATGTATTAATTTTGAAATCACAGAGCTAGCACGGTGCCCACATGTATTCTTGGCTGAATGAACATCGATTGTGGCGCTGTGCTTCATATTGTGATTTTAAAGGTGAACTAGATGATATTTCTGACTTCAGCTTTAAAACTTCCCAAGGAAATCATGTTCTTATTTTGGTGATTCCAAGGATGAGCTGAAGTTTTCCTGCAAGGAGTGCTGTTGAAGCAGTTGCTCTTCAGAGATCACATTTGCTGTAAAGAAACTTTACGTTAAAAAGGGAATTGATTGTTATCAATGGAAAAATCCCCTGGGCCAGTAATACTAACCTTTTAACAAATCTTGGAAACTGGGGTGGTACTGGGAGGAGGAGTTTTAGGTATCAGGAAATGTGGTCTTGCCTGGCCTCCTCACCACACCTAACAAGACATATTTCTGAGAGTAAATTAATGGTACCCTTACATTTATGAAACGAGGATGGCACTGATATTTGGAGTAACACTTCACATTCAGTGGTTACTATGTAGAATCTTTATTAAAAACCCTCCTCTTTCAAAACCTGATTATTCTGTTCTGGTGTATACTATGAAATAAAGCATCCTCTCTGGCTCAACTTTCTTTCCAGGCTTGGAGATGGCCTGGGTCCAGACGCCCCCACCCCAAGAGTGCACTCATTGGGGACCCTTCAGCGTGACCTGTGCAGTCTCTGCTTCAATGGCTTTTACACCTAAGCTGTCAAGACTAGGATCCTCCCCCCAGGTGTGGTCTTACTCAGAGCCTCTCTCACTGTCTTGTTTACTTGTGCTCTGCCAGTACAAATCTTCTGATAGTGAAAGAATGACCCACTTATAGAAATGAAGTGTGGGCTTCCCCCACAAGGCTAATTGCTCCTGTACATTCAGAGACCCTTGGGTGAGTAGTGGGAGTTCAGGGCAAGCAGAGAAAATGGTGTGAACAGGGCCTACTCTTTATCCTTGATTATGAGGATGATTTATTAGCAGTGATTATAATCAACATTTATAAGTGCTTACTCTGTGCACTACTTGAATTATTTTCTTTAATCCTAATAATAAAAAAATCGGTACTATTATTATCCCCATTGTGTGGATGAGGCTTAAGAGGTTGAGCAAGTGGACCAAAGTCCAGTAGCCAGTAAGTGAACAGTAGAACCTGGAATTGAGCCCAGGCAGTCAGGCTAAGAACCTTCATTCTTAGCCACTAGGCCATACCAGGCACATGTCATCCTAACATCATTCTATTTATTTGGTCTTCAGCATTCTGTCCTCTGACTTAAAACTATACCTAAGGTCTGGTTTTCTCATTACCTATTTGCATATGATCTTTGACCTTTTGTTTCCTGTTTCCTTATAAATTGAGACTCTGCTGCTCAATCTCTAATCTCCTTTTGAGGACTAAGATTCTACGGTCTTCACACACTCAACATCACTCTCCAGGTGTAGGGTGTCTTTAAAATTTCTACTGAGAACATCAATAAACTTTAGGCTTGCAAAAATAAAGAAGTCTGGATGGCTACTCAACAAAATGTTACCCAGGGTTATTTCTGGGTGGTGGGATGTTTGTCATTTAAAAAAAGATTATATGTCTTTTTTTCTGCTTTTCTTTGTTTTCTAATTTTTCTCCAATATTTATTTGTATAATAAAGAAATATTAAAAGTTGAAAAAATTATGATCCTTTATTGTGGACTGCTAGCTGAAATTCAGCCTTTGTCTTTGATGAGTGATAATGAAATACCGTATTAGTCCCCTAGAAATAAGGTTAAAAGCTTTTTTTTTTTTTTTT
>JAQZBX010040175.1:0-22714 GCA_029593785.1 Cabassous unicinctus | reverse complement strand
CCAGGCATGGAAGAAGGATCTAAAGGGGTATTTCTGAACATCTCCTCCACCAGTGGCATACAACCCGCTCCACTACTGACTCTCTACCCTGCATCCAAGGCTTTTGTAGATTTCTTCTGTCAGTGCCTCCATGAAGAGTATAAGAGCAAGGATATCATTGTGCAGAGTGTCCTGCCATACTTCATAGCTACAAAATTGGACAAAATCCGAAAGCCAACCTTGGATAAGCTTCTTCAGAGACACTTGTGAAGTCTGCCCTTAAAACAGTTGGCTTGCAGTCCCGAACCAATGGATACCTGATCCATTCTCTAATGGCCTCAATAGCCTCACTCCTGCCTTCTTGGACTTATTTTAAAATAATGATGGATATAGTCAAGTCCACATGGGCTCGCTATCTAAAGAAAAACAAGAACTAGGCCTTGATAATTGCACTGAGTAACTTGGCCAGATGCTTCCCGCCAAATGCATGTTCACGGCAAGGTACCTGCCTGTCTCTTAAATTTTCAGTTGTCATTTTAATCGTTACTAATATGACTAAATGTTGTCAGAATTAGGGTGAAAGCTGAATTTGCTTTTTAGGAGTTCCTGGCATATATTTGGGATACTACCTCAGGTTATTTTAAGGTTTAGTATAAATGTTCATATCAAATGAATATCACAGAATCATAGAGTCAGACATAAAATTCAACAATTTCATCTGGAACAAAATGCCACGTAAAGAATATTATTCTTCTGTTTTCTCTGAGACATACTTTAAAATGTAATGGCCAGCTACTCTCTTTCATTTTTAAAATGAAAATTAAAATTTTAAAGAGTGAAGATTAGTTAATTCATTTTATGGGAGGACACACTGGAATTTACATAGATCTCTATAAGGTTTTCTAAAAGTATATTTCAGATTGCACATTTACATGGAACTATTCTTTCTCAAAGGTAACTAGTGGCATAAAAACAATTTATGAAATATGGAGTTGTTTCTGACACATGAAGCCCACTAAAATATGCTATCCTCAAATGCATATTTCTTCTCGGTTTAAATTATGTAAAAACTGAAAACCATATGGTATGATTTAGGAAGATAAATGGGCCAAATGTACTTTGAAACTGGTAGCTGCCTACAGTGCCACTGAAACCCTGACCCGGGATAATGCCTTGCGTGAACCCTCAGCTTCTTTGTTTCTCCACTGCACCAATGCTCATATATGTGAAAACAGGCACTAGCTACTCTAACATATCATAGGATTAGTGTTACACTGTTAAAATGGGTTCCCTCAAGATACTGATGTTATTAGTTTTAATAAAAGGTATTGGTTGAAAAGATATTTCTTTAGTGCTTGAAATTAAGGCCATATTTACAATGGCCTAAAATAAATTAAGACTTGCTTTTATCCTGCTACATAACTTTTATGGGAAAATCACCAAGGAATAAATCAAGATTATAAAATATGTAGCACAGAAGATAGACCCTTATCTAAGTTGTGGTTCTCAGGCTCTTGAGTTTGAAGGACCAGTAAATTTTCAAAAATAAAATAAAATAAAATTTTTAAAATTGGAAGATTTAAAGTGTTTCTAGCTTTTAATTGTCCAGCTAAGATATAAAACAGAAACAGAAAAAAATTTACCATCTGCCATCAGCATCTTTATGTAAAAGAAAGGACATTTTAGCACACCAAAAGTAGGAAGAACAATCTCAGAATAAAGGATAGTTCATTTAAATTGAATAAATTTAGCTTTATGAAAAACAAACAAAACAAATCAACCAAAGGAAGAAGTACATAGAGTGGAGTCTAGAGAAGTGACAAATGCAGAGCTTCTGTTGTCCTCTCCCAATGGTATCAGGTTGTGTCACTTTCCCAGCATCAATGTGTGGTAATACACATGCAATATTGCCAACCAGGAAAGTACAACTGAGCCTTAGTGTTGAGAGTTTTTATTGGGCCTCCATTACATAGGCATGATTGACTGATTGTCCATGTTGTTGAGCTCAGTCTCCGGATTGACTGATAAGCTGCACCCAAAGGCCCTACTGTACATCTCAATTATGGTCTTTCTGGTGTGGCCAGCCTCCACTCTAAGACGATTAGGTCTGGCCAGCACCCATCCTAAATCACATTGTTAGACCATTCAGTGTGACCCAAGGCCACCAGTCAAACAAAGTCACTCCTATTAGGCATAATATTCCAGGGATGTGGAGATAATCTTCCAGAAGCTGAGGTCAAAGGCCAGACCTTATTTTGGGCAAGGTTAATTTTTTTACTATACACCTGGGTAATTTCCAGGTTTTGCCTACTACCAAGAATATTGCTATGAATATTCTTGTACATATATCTTTTGGGAACATATATATGAATTTCTCTTTGGTATATCTCTAGGAGTGGGTAATTGTTGGGTAATAGGGGATGAATTTATGTAGTTCAGTGCAAAAAATTTTGTTGATTTTTCTTGTCTTTTGCCAACCTACATTTACTGATTCATCCTTTGTAACTGCAAAGTGATTAACTTTTGGGGAAAGATTCACCATTGATATATGTTCTCTTTAGTGGAATGAAGTTTTCCTATGCCAGAAGAAGGTGTTCTCAGAGGCTTCTTTTACTAGAACATCCTTCTAATTTCTCCAGGAAAAATAAAAAGGTCTATGGTTTAATCTTGTTCAGTCAGATTCTCATTCTTGGGATTTGAATTGCTAGCAAAATGCTTCAAATAGAAGAAATTGTTGGCATTAAATCCTAGTTTCAGTAGTGGCTTGAAAAGACTGGTAAGCTTTGAAATTGCCTGTTTCATGTGAGTTTTAAGCCTGGCTCTGTGCCTCACTCTTGATTCTGTGATCTCTATCTCCTTCCAACATATTCCCTTTTTACTTAAAATATCCATATTGTTTTCTGTTGCTTACAATCAGAAAATATATATCATACATGAAATCATAGAGGACACATGAGCAGTAATTTTCTCTTGCTATGCTACAAATAATTTTCTTTTTTTGCTATACTCTGATTAATGTGGTGGGTTTCAAAATAACCCTTGAACATACATATAGATGAAGACATCTGTAAAAAGCCTGTCCTTATGGTTTTTGGATAAAGTAAAAATTCTTCCTACAAATGAGGCCTAGGAAAAAATGGTCAAGGGTATGCACTACTTCATTAACCACAAGGGGCAAGTAGATATTCAAAGAGAATGATTTGGTGGTAGAGTACATTTTCTCTTCCATAGTGTATGTTTAATGACATAAAAATGTTATTTCTAAAGTTATTTTATACTTCAGATTAAGTGCCTTAAGTGTTAGTCTTCACAATTTCATATTTTATCAGGAGTGATAAGGAGAAGAGATAGTGTAATTTGCCAGCTTGGAAAAAATTCTGTCAAGTATACTGAGATATATTTCACCTATGCAAACTATGTTGTTGTTTAAGGATTTAACATTTTGTGTTTTATTTAGTTCTTAAATTTAACTCTGCTAAAATTTGGAGTTGAGTTTGGTTTTGCATTTTGGCTCTACACAAACAGGAATGAGGTAGATATGATGTCCTTGTTTAACAGCTGTTTGTAAGTTTGAGCCTATTTTGGAACATGCATTTATGGTATTAGGTAAATGTTGCATCAGTTCGGTTAAGAGTTGAATCTCAAGTATCAGTCCGAAACTGCAAAGGGAACCTCAGATGACTTTTCACAGGATTATGTGAATGGAGATAATGGCTACTTGAGTCACCCTAGCCTCAATTGTTTCTCCTCTGACTGACCGTGCCATCAACTGTCAGCTTTTTCCTGCCTTGCTTTCCCCAATTTCATCTCAGCTCACAAAGAGAAGAGCTTAGTTGACACATTCTAAGGATACTTTTAAGAGACTTGTGACCTAGGGCTGTGGTTATTAGCCCTATAGTCCCAGGTCAGGTAGGAAAAACCAGGATTGAGCTATAGGGGGCAACATAACCAATGACTGAAAGCATATTTTGGAGGCAAACTGCTGGTGTCCAAATCTGATACAACAAATTACTAGCTTTGAGTCCTTCAGCAAGTTACTCAACTCACTAAGACTCAGTTCCTGAACAGTAAAAGGGGGACTAGAATAGTTTGCTTTGCTGTGATGATTAAACAAAATGGTGCCTGTGAAGCACGTCGTATAGGTCACATTGGATAGTAACCATTATTACTGGTTCTTCCTATGGTCTTGAGGTGCCTTAGAGAGCCTGGACTCCTGATTATAAAATGTAGAAACTTAAGAACCAGACAAGATGTCCCTGCTCTACTCTTTCAAAGCATATTGTATCTATTTTTAGAACTCTTAGAATGTATAAACTTATGTTTTATGAGATTTTTTTTTTTATGTCTGTTTCCCTGATAGAGACTTAAACTTCATGAGGGCAGATATTATGTTTCTTTGAAAGTGAAGTAGAATGAATGAATGGATGAATCAATGGAGGAATGTATAGAAAATAATTCAGGGGAGCCGTAGCAGTACTAAAGACTCACCCATCAGACTCTGGCTGTGCTTACCTTATATCCCCAGTGCATAAAACCAATCCTTACACACATTAATGATTCAATAAATATTAAGTTGAACAATTAGAAATTGCCAATGTTCAACTACTTCTGACCTATAAAAATGTCACTTTCATGTAGTTCAATATATTTATTGAACAGATTAGTAAAACAAACATTTCAATTCTAAGAGTAATTCCCCATTGTGGCCTTGATTTTAGATATATGCGCATGTGTGTGTCCTAACTGTATAACCCAAACAGTTGGAAGCTCTACAACACACAATAAAGAGCTCCATCCCATATTTATAATCTCAAAAATTCTAGTGTTAAAATCTGAGACTCTGTATTTTAAACAAAGATTTTTAGGATCTTCAGTTCCTTACCAAGTCTGTACAGTACTGATCATATTTTTTGTCATATGTCACTCATAAAAAGAAAATGAAACCTTCTTTGGACAGTCTTTCTTCTTAAGTGGTATTGCTTACCCCACCCCCTGCTTTTTTTTTTTTTCCACTTCAGGCCAATTTTATGAAAGGACAATCTACCTCATGGAGTTTTGTATAGCAACACCTGGAGAGTATTATTATTTTTTAACGGGATTTATTGAAGATGACAAAAAGATTTGTTGGCAATGACTGAATCCATTAAGAAATGAGCAAAATGCATGATTTCTATTCAAGCATAATGATTGAATTATATGTGGCTTGGATATTTTATATAAACTTTCAGTTTTTTCTCACCTGGAAAATGCCAATAATAATTAACCCTGGAACTTAAGGGACTAGTTCCTGTTCTGGTGTTACTGAGATTATTCTTCCAAATTTTAATTTTCCTCTTTTGAGTCTCATGACCATGATTTTCTAGGCTGATATATCTGCTTTTGAATTTGGGCCATTGGGAATAACTATGTTAAAGTCTTTATCTTTCTTATGCAATTGTTGAAAACACATTCATAAAATAAGGAGACATTATTTGTGATTTATATGGAAGACTTTGTGTCTTTTCTTTTATGCTTAGTACATAGGCTGATAGGTTATTATTTTTATTTCATTTATTTTCAGTTAATGGCAAGGGCCATCACTTCTTGATTGTGTCCAGAATCAGGTCCTCTGATTCTAAATTCCAAGTTTTATTCTTTGGAATTCCAAAATATATTTAAGCTCACTGAGAGTAGTCAAGTACAACTGGTGTTGTGTACCAGGCCAAAGAGTTCTTACTAAGTGCAAAGTGAGGTGCCTAGTTTGTCTTTCAATAATCATATGCTTGGAAGAATCCTAGGACAATCTGGTGAACATCTTGGAATTTTTGAAAGGGCCTTACTCCAACTATGTCATCAAATGAATACAGTCTATGTTAAAAATCTCTCTAGGCAAATAATTTCACAACTTCACCCTAAGTCAGTCTGATGTTTACTCGTCTTCATTGTCAGGATATTTTTTTGTGTGACTAAAAATCTTGTCCTGCTCCTTAATCCTATATATTGTTCAAGGTTCAATATACTTGGGGAACAATTATTCATAATTCTTTGATGTTGTATTAAAAAATTTATGCCTCTAGGGAAGTGGATGTGGCTCAAGCAATTGGGCTCCTGTCTACCATATGAAGAGTCCCGGGTTCAATTCCCAGGGCCTCCTGGTGAAAAGCAAGCTCTCCCGTGCAACACAGAGAGTGGCACAACAAGATGATGCAACAAAAAGAGACACAGAGGTGAGAGACAGTGTGAAACACAACAAACCAGGGAACAGAGGTGGCTCGGGCAATTGAGTGCCTCTCTCCCATGTTGGAAGGCCCCAGGATGGGTTCCCAGTGTCTTCTAAAGAGAAGACGAGAAGACAAACAGGCACAGAAGAATGTGCAGCGAATGGACAGAGAGAGCAGACAGTGAGCGCAAGTAGTGTGTGTGTGTGTGGGGATATAAATAAATAAATAAATATATTAAAAAATTTGCCCCAATTTCTAATTCTGGATCTTTCCTTTGTGTCTTTCCTTTTTTCTTTATTAGAGAAGTTGTGCATATACAGAACAATCATGCATAAAATACAAGATACCCATACACCACCCTATTATTAACACTTTGCATTGTTGAGGAACATTTGATAAAATTGATAGCAAATTTTTTATAATCGTTCTATTAACTATAGTCCATGCTTTAATTAGGGTTTATGTAGTGTAGTTCCATGGATTTTTAAAATTTTTATTCTGTTACCATATACACAATCTAACATTTTCCCTTTTACTCACATTCAGATATATATGTCAGTGCTCTTAATTATGTTAACAATGTTGTGCTACAATCACCATCATCCATTACTAAAACATTTCCATCAATCCAAAGAGGAACCCTGTACATTTTAAGACTTAACTTCCCATTTCCTATCCCCACCTCATCCCCTGGTAACCTATATTCTAGATTCTGACCTTCGAGTCCTTCCTAACCCTGAGGTGTTCTTCTTGCCTTAAATAATTTAAAAAGCTTCACTTTCCATCTGTGTTGCTATTCTAATATGAAAGCACATCAGTACTTCATTAGCCTTAATAGCACGCCACACCACTGATTTATATTTATTTAGCATGTTAATCAGAATGACCTCCAGTACTTCTGATTCATTTTAGGAGACATACATTGCAGTTGTCTCCTTAATTATTTGCTTCAATGTCATATTTCTTATTCATTCACTTTAATTTCTGCTGCCTTTTTGAATCTTATTTTTAATCCAGTTAAATTACAAAATGCCTGCTTTTTCACACTATAACACTGTGAAGCTACTAACAAGTTTAGTATAAAATCAATGTGGATTTTAGTCTTAAACTTTCATTCTTAACAATTATACTACCTTTTTATGACCTTCACATTTATAAATATGTAAACAAGATTATAAATTTGGAGAAGGCAACAGTGTGCAATGTGTATATTAAAATGATTATGCTACAGTAAGGTCATTTTTTTTCTTATTTTTAAGCTATATCCTCATTAAACATGAAAAAAATTGTAAAACCACATCATATTTATTTCCTCTTTATTGTCCTTCTTGTAACTGAATGTTTCAAATCAATCTAATAAAATATAACAAGGAGTATCAATAGACATTTATTTCAGAAGATAGCATTTTCAATTTAGTAAATATCCTATAACTATTTTACTTCTAATTCAAATTCAAAGTTTAAGTTAAGCAGTATAATACAAGATAACATAGTTCCTCCCCTATTTTAGAATGAACTAGTTGATTTCTGAGAACTGCCCTCTCATAAAATATTTTTGAAAACCCAAACGAAACCACTTTAATAGAAAGTCTCTTGATTTAATTATGTAAATTATTCACTGTGTTCCATAAATAAAATCATTTAAAAAACAAAATATGTAAGAAGTCCTCTGAAAATAAAAATTGATGAAGAAAGTTGTAATAAATTAATTGAATTTGAATTTAGTTATTTTATCTCTGACTAAAGCCCCCAAAGAGCATAATATAAAATTATTTTTAAAGGTATGGCATATAAACCTATCAGAAGAAATAGATAAACCTTTAATTGAAAATAGTTAGAAATGGCTCAGGATCAGACAATTGTGAACAGAAATGTGATTTTATTTACAAAGTGTGGCAGAGTGAGCAAAGTGCTAGATTTAAGAAATAAAATGATGTGGCAAATACCAGACAGTGTTGTTCGACTATCAGGTAAGTGGTCAGGGGATGGAGCAAAGTAGACAAGGCCTCCGAGAGTTCCTAAATAGAAGTTAGGCAGATCTCTGAAGTCTTGGAAGGTAAGCAGATTTTAAAATCTGAGAATTGGTTATGCAGAAAGAATATCATGACCAGAGTTGGCAAGGGGTGATTTCTTTTATTTGAAATGTTGAGCCAGGTGTGCTCACAGAAAAATTTATGGTTAGAAAGTAGTCAGTGTCCCTAGAAAAATTTTATTTTTTAAATTAGGCACAAAGCAGTCAAGAAAGAACATCTGAAATCTATATATATTAGCTAATATTTTTAGCATAAGTTGGGGACCAGGTATTAGTGCTTTAGATTATTTCTCTTAATACTTAATTTATATTATGGGTATTATCTCATTATAGAGATGAAGAAAGAGACCCAGAGAGGTTAAATTATTTTTAAAGGTCTTATAACTAGTCAGGAGTGGAGTCAGAACTGGAACTCAGACAATTTTACTACAGATCTACAATGATAGATCTACAGTGATCTACAAGTGCAGGTAGAAATCCTCAGATGAATTTGGTTAGACTTGAGTAGAATTCATCTTTGAAAATCATGCTGAAGTAGTTTGGACTAAGGTAACTATATCTACTGCTATATTTGAATTTCACAGTTAGTAATAGAAATACAGGCTTACCTTGGAGATATTGTGAGTTTCATTCCAGACCACCACAATAAAGTAAATATTGCAATAAAGTCACCTGAAGTTTTTGGTTTCCCAGTGCATAGAAAAGTTATGTTTACACTATAGTCTTTTAAGTGTGTAATAACATTATGTCTGAAAAAACAATGTGTATACCTCAATTAAAAATATTTTATTGCTAAACAATGCTTACCAGCATCTGAGCCTTCAGTGACTGATCACCTTTTTGCTGGTGGAGGGTCTTGCCTTGATGTGATGGCTGCTGACTGGTCAGGGTGGTGGTTACTGAAGGTTGGGTTGGCTGTGACATTTCCTTAAAATAAGACAACAGTGAAGTTTGCTACATCAATTGACTCTGCCTTTCATGAAAGATTTCACTGTAGCATGCGATGCAGTTTGATAACATTTTACCCACTTAGCACTTCTTTTGAAATTGGAGTCAATCCTCTCAAACCCTGCTGTTGCTTTATCAACTTAGTTTATATACTCTTCCAGGCTTTGTTGTCATTTCAAAAACGTTTACAGCATCTTCACCAGGAGGAGATTCCATCTCAAGAAACCAATTTCTTTACTCATCCATAAGAAGCAACTCCTCATCCGTTAAAGTTGTATCATGGGATTGCAACAATTTAGTCACATTTTCAGGCTTCGCTTCTAATTCTAGTTTTCTTGCTTTTTCTACCACACCTGTAATTACTTCCTGCACTGAAGTTTTGAATCCCTCAAAGTCATCCTGAAGGTTGGAATCAACTTCTTCCAAACACCTGTTCATGTTGAAATTTTCACTTCCTCCCATGAATCATGAATGTTCTTATTGACATCTAGGATTGTGATTCCTTTCCAGATTTTCAATTTTCTTTGCCCAGTTCCATCAGTGGAATCACAATCTATGGCAGGTATAGCCTAATGAAATGCATTTCTTTAATAATAAGAATGGAAAGTGGAAATGCCTCCTTGACTCATGGTTGGCAGAATGGATGTTGTGTTAGCAGGCATGAAAACAACATCCATCTTGTCGTACATCTCCATCACAGCTCTTGGGTGACCAGGTGCACTGTCAATGAGCAGTAAAATTTTGAAAGCAATATTTCTTTCTGAACAGTAGTTCTCAACAGTGGACTTTAAATATTCAGTAAACCATGTTGTAAACAGAAGTGCTGTCATCCGGGCTTTGTTGTTCCATTTACAGAATATAGGTAGAGTAGATTTAACATCATTCTTAAGGGCCCTAGGATTTTTTGAATGGTAAAAAGCACATTGGATTCAACTTAGTAACCAACTGCAGTAGTCCCTAAGAAAAGTCAGCTTGTCCTTTCAAGCTTTGGAGTCAGGTATTGACTTCTCCTTTTTAGGTATGAACGTCCTAGATGGCATCTTCTTCCAATAGAAGGCTATTACATATCCATTGAAAATTTATTGTTTAGTGTAGCTATCCTCATCAATTATCTTAGCTAGATCTTCTAGAAAACTTGTTGCAGCTTCTACATCAGCCCTTGTTGCTTCACCTTGAGATTTATGTTATGGAGAGGACTTCTTTCTTTAAACCTTAAGAACAAACCTCTGCTAGCATCAGACCTTTCTTCTGCGGCTTTCTCACCTCTCTCAGTCTTCATAGAATTGAAGAGAGTTGTGACCTTGCTTTGGATTAGGCTTTGGTTTAAGGGAATGTTGTGGCTGCTTTGATCTTCTATCTAGACCACTAAAACTTTCTCCATATCAGCAATAAGTCTGTTTCTCTTATCATTCATGCATTCACTGGAGTAGTACTTTTAATTTCCTTCAAGAACTTTTCCTTTTCATTCACAACTTGGCTAACTGTTTGGCACCAGAGGCCTAGCTTTCAGCCTAGCTTGCTTTTGACTTCCTTCTTCACTAAACTCCATCATTTCTAGCTTTTGATTTAAAGTGAGAGATGTGTGATTCTTCCTTTCACTTGAACACTTAAAGAGGCCATTGTTGGGTTATTGGCTTAATTTCAATATTGTTATGTCTCAGGAAATAGGGATGCCAGATGCGGGGGGTGGGGTGGGCGGTAAACCACCAGTGAATGAAGCAGTCATTGATTAAGTTAGCTGTCTTATATGGGCACGGTTCATAGTGCCACAAAACAATTACAACAGTTACATCATAGATCACTGATCACAGAGCACCATAACAGATATTACAATAATAAAAAGCTTGAAATGTCATGAGAATTACCAAAATGTGACAGCGACAAAGTTAGCACATGCTATTGGAAAAATGGCATCGGTAGACTTTCTCAATGAAGGGTTGCCACAAAGCTTCAATTTGTAAAAAAAACACAGTGTATATGAAGAACGAAAAAGTGAATTGCAATAAAACAAGATATGCCTGTATAGCAAGATAAGATGTAACAAGTAAAGTTTCTTCAATTTTAAAACAATGGTTTAGTCAATATATTAGTGAAAATATTAATCTTGGAATTGATTTTATCATGCTGATCTTCATAATTTATCCTTTGGATACAATTTTTATTCATTCATAATCCTGAAAAGCAGTTCATTTTAAGAAAATCTTTGCTGTAACTCTTATTGTTTATTGATATCCTGTCCTTTAAAAAACTTATATCCTGTCTTTTTTTTTCTTTATTAGAGAAGTGGGTTTATAGAACAATATGCATAAAATACAGGATTCCCATATACCACCCAGTATTAACACCTGGCATTGGTATGGAACATTTGTTACAATTGGTGATAACACATTTTTATAATTGTGCTATTAATCATAGTCCATGGTTTAACATGGGTTCACTGTTTGTTTAGTGCTGTTCCATGGATTGAAAAAAAATTATTCTCTTACTATATATATATATAATCTAACATTTCCCCCTTCAATCACATTCAGTGCTGTTAATTACATCATAATGTTGTACTACCATCATCACTATCCATTCTTGCTCCAAAGTGCATTTTTGGTCAGTGAAATATTAAATCATTGATGAAGTATTAAGGACATACTGGAGTTTGATGAAAATGATATGGTGTTATCACTTATTTTACCTATGTATGTATATGGATGCATAAGTAAGTCATTGTTCAGAAAATAAATGGCAAATTAATTAAGCTTACTTCATTTGGAGACAATTCTGTATTTATACTTTTCCCCTTTGATACTAAACAAAATAGTTTTAATGCAGAGATTTAAAAACATACAATTTAAATGCACATCTATTTTAATTTCCTGAAAGTCATGCACTTTAATCAAAATATTTTTAAATATTTAGAAATCATAAGTTCTTGGCACAGGTTTGTTCTTGTGATTTAAAGCATATTTTTAGACAAAAACAAATCGGACTGTTTTATATATGATTTCTTTCCTAGCAATCATATGGTTGAATATAATTTATCAAATAAGCAAATTTTAACATTGCCAACTCTTGCACTGTGAATGTCTTTTGACTTCAATGAATTATAAGATGGTTTCTGGTCTCTCTCTCTAGTTTGTGTACATACACACATTTATAATACACACTTTATACACACACACACATGCACACTAAGTCTTTTCTTTCTGACATCAATGATATAGAATGAGAACTCACATGAGAACTTGAAACCTAAGTAGAAAATCTGGAGATATTTTGTAGAAGATATTCCATGAGTATTTTAGCATCTTTTCTGACCCTAATTTGATTGATTAATCTCTTATTGCTGCAACTATTCTTGTGCTTCTTAGTGTTAAGGGGTTATTTGGTTGAATCATAGAAATTTACAAGAGAAGGAAGGGAGGAATTCTTAGAATCCCCTTATTTTGCAGAGGAAGAAACTATAATACACATGGACCAAGACTTACTCAAGACGATGTAACTAACAAAGGCCAGATTCTGAACTGAAATTCACATCCTTTTACTTCAAATTCTGCTCTTTCCATATTGTGGGCAGAGCAAAGCTTGAAGGTTTAGAGAAGGTGCCTGCCCGAGTCAGAGAAAATTCAGTAGGGAGAGGAAATAAGAGCATTTTGACATGCTGCTAAGAAGAAAGCAAAATAAATCGCAGTGTTACTTGAAGTTTGGAAAAGAAAAGAGTGAATGAAATATGGATAACTTTAAAAGAACATCACATAAGGCTGCTAACACATCAATCCATAGGGTTTATTTTGAGCAAGTTGGTGACATTTAGAGAGAAGTGAGGGTTTCAGCTGTTTTCAGTAGGTGGTCAGCTTGACATTTCTGTATAATGCCTCTCTGGGCTAATAAAACTTGTCTATTCCTGCTGGTTCCATTTTCATTTTATTCTTTCTGCTCATTTAAGGTAACAATTTAGTAAATCACAGTATACAGGCAAATGCTGGAAGTCAAATGTTTACACATACTAAAATGTTTTAAGCCTGAACTTTTTGCATAACAGATGGGAGAAGTGTGAGTAATTTCACTGGAATTCTCTAGCCTTTTTTTTGGAAATTTCTCATGTAGTGACATTTAAATATTCAGTTTATGCCCAATAAAACAAATCATATTTTAAAATAAGCCGGCAATTATCAAAACAGATTCTTGTGGCTTGGCAACTAGCGAATAACATGGACATCTGTTGGTGGGAAAATAAATTAAGCCATAATAAATTGTAGCATAGTGAATATTGATATAATTTGTTAATTGATATTTTATACTACAAATTTGTACAACGTAATATCAGCTGGACCCTTATCATGTCCTATTTAGAGCATGTCACATCACCCACAGATCTGTTTCAGCAATTCTCCGACTTTCTCAACCCCCAAAATATAGACCCACTACCTCAACACTATCTTTCTCCAAAATTACCCACTCTCCTACATTTATGTGAATATTGTTTCAGTCCGGTTAGTTCCCTCACTTATTTCCTTCTCTGTGCTTTAATTCTTCTTAATTCCTTTCCACCTCTGAGAAAGAATTCCTACTTCCTCCATATGTAACTGGATATATATCTTTGGTTTTGATCACATCAGTTGTCTTTTCCTTCAAAGTGTAATTGGAATTGTCCTCAGCACTGCCCTGTTTGGGGATGGGAGGATTCTGGAACTGGTTCTGCTTATTCCCGTCTAAGTGCAGCTGCTTATGGAGTTTTCTCCTTCACTTCACCTTCAGGAGTCCCCTCTGGTTATCAGGGCCTCATCCTGTTTGGAAAACTTGTGTATCTTGGGACACTGAAGAAGAGATTGTCCTCATAGTAGTAGTTGTGATGGGAATTTCTCCTCTAAAGTTTGGCAGTCATCATTCAGGCATTGTTTATATACCTCCTTAGTAGAGGCAATTATACTTTTGTGTCTTGGTGATGGAGAGAAGATGGTTTTGGACATGGGAGCCAGCACCTCACATGCATAGGGAATATTTTGGTATCCATAGCCAGAACAAACACTATGAAGAATATTGGATAATATTGCTCTTCATATATCTCTTAAAACTATATTTATGAATAAACTCAATACTATGCTCCTTCAGGTTTTTGAGTTTTGATCCTTGATCCTTATCCTTTTCTTTCTTCCTGACAAGCTGTGCTGTTACAAATCAAAAATTTTTGCTGTTGTGTGGTTGTCAATGAAATGGACTTCACAAGCCTATTTGGAAGGAAAAGCTGAATATTGTCCTTTCCTTCATTTTCATTCCAGCTAAGATTGCCACCATCCTTGGTATGTGTTTGTTCTGAATTAAGGTAGAAAGGGAGGGCCTCCCAAACCTAAGCGGACCGTTCTTTTTAGGAAACGAAAAATCAGTGAGATTACTTATCTTCTTCCAAGAGCAAATACTGTTCTACATCAATACCAGTATGAGGGAGACATTACTTGTGCTGAGGAGGTACTTAAGCAAGGCAATGGATACTTGTGATTGAATAGAGGAGGTCATGCACAAGCATTTATGAACAAGAAATGCATGTGCATCTAATTAAAAATATATCTAAAATTGCCCCTCTACTCTTTCTATTGAATTCATCTTTTCACCCTCTACATTTTCCCTCTGAAATGCCCCAAGAACCACCACCACAATAATAATGATGACAAAGACAAATAATTTCACTTAACCAGTAGATGTTAACCTATTTCATTCCTACATTCCAAACATCTTGAAAAGAGAAGTCTCTTTGCTACAGTCTTCAGTTCTCTTATAATCTTCAGCATGTGTCTAGCAAACTCTCCTCTTTTTATTTTTCACCACAGAAATTTTAAACCAAAACCAATCTGATAATGTGCATACATTTTCTCTGAAATTTTCTACTGCTCTTTCTAGAAGGAATCATCCATATCAACATCTATTCATACTGAAATATTCCCTAAGCAGCTGAGATGTTCCTCCTTCTATACAAGGTTAATTCCTGAATTTATCCATTGCCAAGACATTCATGTATCAATTGATTCTTTTTTTGCCCCCTACATCTTCAGACTGTCTGGCTATAATGGCTATTTAGCTTTTGCGTGTAATTAGGTCAAAGTCTATACAAAAGAACAACTTCACTCAATCCAAGTTTTTGCTCTAGCTATTGCCTTAGTGCTTTCTCATTTACAGTCATTTTTTAAAAAATCATTTATTTCTTCAAATATTTATTGAGTTTCTATTGTGTGCCAAACACTGTTCCAAGCACCCTGGATTCATAATGAACAAAACAGAAAATCCGCATCTTCAAGAAGCTGATATTTTTTGCAGGAAGAAATGGACAATAAAATAAGTAAAACACATGTCAAGGGGGTAATAAGTACCATAGAGAAAAGATAAAAGCAAAGAAAGGGGTAATATTCTGCTCTGGGACCATTTACTCAGGAAAGGCTTCCCTTAAAAGCCTCCTTAATTTAGATCCATTGAGTCCAGTTCTGTATTCCCACTCACTTTCTGGCTCAAATTCCTCTTACTTAATAATTCCTTCTTTACTTGATGGCGCTAAAACATCTGAAACTGTTAGCATGCAGGTCTTCACACTCTTGTTTCCCTTGGATTCTGTTACTTCTTTATCCTAACTGTTCTCCCTGATAATGGTCTCTCAGGTATCCTTTTTCTGTCTTTTGTTTGGTTCAAGCTCTCAATGGTAGTATTTCCCAATTTTTCTTTCTATCTCTTTTCTTCTCCTGTTCTTTTCAGTCTGTCTAGGGCTTTACATTCACTTTCAAGGCTTTAATGACCATATGCTAAGTTGGTGACTCTCAAATCTAAATTATGAACCAACACTTAATTGCTTAAAAAAGTTGATTAATAAGAAATCATTAAGAAAGCACACAAAACCCCACATATTGCCAAATTTTATTTTCTCCCTTGTTGGAACAACCCAATTTGCTAACTGAGGCAGTTGGTAACAATATTTTTTAAATTCCAGTTATGTTTTTATATTTTCTGGTTTGAAAGAGCACATATTAACTCTGGATATCAGTCTGCCTTACTGCTGTATTATGTTACATCAAATGTTTTTGAGTTGTTTTTGAACACAGCACAGAATTTTGTTGTTTACTTTTGCTCACTATGAATGAGACAGGCCTTTCTAAATCATTAAAGTGCAAGTGATTTCTCCAAGATATCATTTTTGGATGTATCTTGAATTTGGGTTACATTTTGACTTTTTCTTTTTACAAAATATTAAATATATTTTTAAGCTCTAGGAGTCTTCTTATGGAACTGCTCCAAGGAATCTCATTAACATCTTTTATTCAGGAATTAGAATATGTAAAAATGAGTTTCATATGTTTACGCATATAAGAGAAATAAATTTTACCCTTGCCGCTGCTGAATAAGTGTTAAGGATTTTCCAAATTATGAGTAAAGCAGACATTTCTGATTTCTATGATGTTATCCAGGATCTAAATTAAGTATTATTTTAATGGTATCAATAAATACTATTAAGTTAATCCTTTCATTTGGTGAAGATACTGAAATAAATGGAGATACCCATTACTAGATATGAACTGACACATCTTAATATTACTGCAATTTGTAGACCTCAATTCTTATAAAAATAAGACCATGAGTAGGAATATAAAATGAGAAAACATGAGTTAATGCTTAACTCTGAAAAGCCTATCAATTTGCCCAAAGTCACATCTTCAAATTTCCCCATTTACTTCTCTGAAAAATGACAATGCTTTGGCAACTTATTTCAAGAGGAAATAATTAATGAGCAATTTGAAGTAGATAAGAACATTTGATATTTCAAATATTATCAAATGTTGTAGAACATTTGATATTTAGGCCAGACTTGATGTTTTGCTAAGTTTCCTGGAGGGGAAAGATAATTTATTCAAGATTTTATGAACATCTACAACTATATAAGGAGTTAACTAAGGTAAGGAGTATATCACAAAAAGAAAACTATTTTCTCAATAGAATTACATATTGCATTGAATGTTTATCAAAATATGAGGGATGGCAGATATTAAAATGAGTTTTATATTTCTCAGTATTTAAATTTCTAGCAATATTTACTTAGTTTAAAAAACCTTAGGTGTTTTTTTAAACCTTTTTCTACATATTATTCTTAGAAGGAACAAACTAAACCATAAACTATATTAGATTTTGGAGGAAGTGGGGAGGTAAAATCAAAAGAATAAAATTAAAACGTTTCATATGGAAACGTTTTGGTACTGTTAAAGAAGATAGCATTCATCTGTCAAGGAACAAACAAAAAACATTTGAAGGCGGGATTTGAATGACAGGGACTTTGCAACAGAGCTGGCAAGTGAGAGTATACTGTTTGAAAGTACGCATTTTAAACTGTAGTATTTTTTAATGGAAAACATTCAAAATTCCTTTTTTAAAAAACCCTCTATTGAAACAAAACAAAAGATTTTAAAAGTAAAAACAGGCAATTGTTTCATATATTAGAAATGAATTATTTAAATTGACAGAGAAATAAGATTTCAAATTTCAATAATGACGGGAGATGCTGTATTATTATTTCCACAGACTAAGTGAGGAGAGTATTGATGCAGAGAGGGCTCAAATTTGAACCATATTATTTGGTGCTCAGCTACTTAAATGCTTGCAGTTCATGGGTCTACGAGGTGGATAGCTCAGGAGAGGTGTTTAGAAGACCACATACTTTGGAAAATTATAGTTTGATTCTAAAGCAGCAACGTTTCCATAAAAATTCCTCAGAACTATTTTCCATGCTCAGGGGTTAAATATTTTCCCTTGGGCCAGTGATGTCATAGATACTTGCATTCACTATGAATTTAGTTTAAAAGATTTTAATACATAAAATATATTTTGTTCAGTATACCTTCATTTTGTAATTAACAACAGACTTACTATGTTTAAGATAAATTACCACGTATTTTAGATGACATAATGTTGAGTACGCAGAAGAAGTTTTTAGTATAACAAGAGTTGGACAGGAATGATGCAGCTAGAGATATAACAAAAAGTACAGCATCTTGTTCCACATTTTTTCACTATTGCCTGAAACAACACCTATCACTTAGTTGGTATTCAATACGTATTTTTTAAGTGAATGGTTATGATAAGAATCATAAGAAAATAAAAGTGTTACAAGTGTTTAATTGGTGGGTGATAATGTAGGATACTTAAGGAAAACTTTATATGTCACAGCCCTAGCTTCTGCTTAGGGCTGTGTTGAGTGATACTGCACACAAATCCCATGTGATGCATATTAAGCAGGATGTGAGACAACGTTGCATCTCTTTTTTTTTCCCCCATTCATTTTTTCAGTCTTCATTCAATAGCTTACAGAAGACCAGTAATATGACAGGACCAGAAAAAAAACAAACAAACAGAAAATAAAAGATAAGAGCTGCCATTATTGAGTTCACTGTATATTGGGGAGACAGACAAATAGCAATTAAAATAGATTTTCATAAGTGCTAAGTTCTACAAGTGTGTGTGATGGTATATGATGGTGTGGTGCATCTGATTTTGTCTCATCTTCTGAGCTAAGATGAATAAGAATTAGCCTGCTAAATTATTTGCCCAGAGTAATATTGAACTCAAATTTATTTCCAATTTTTCTTTTATCCTCTCAAAACACATCATTAACATAACCTTTATACATCTTATGTTGACTGAATACAATTTTTAGTAATAATCACACCCTGCATTTTGGTCTCTGATTGGATGAGCCATAAATTCATTCCATCCTTTGTAAACTCTTTGATTGGACTTATCATTTCTTCATATTGTTACATAGCCACCTTAAATATCAAATATAAAAACTGTCTTTCTGATTGGTCCTGTTTATCTTAGTAAGCCACATTATAAATCCATGCTTGCTTTGGGCTCTTGTTTTGACACACAGTGGGAAATTGACTCAATTTTCATTATGCCTGGCATTTATTTCAGTTGTTTTCCTTTCACTTGTTTGGACAATTTAAAGCTTTCTGTTATGTGTTTAGGTGAGTTGCTTCAACAGTATGTGGCAGACACCCATAATGACCTACAGATCCACCTATCTTTCATCCCAAGCAAGCCTCTTTCTGTCATGTTCATCATACCCCCCACGATTCCATGTTCAGTTATTTTAAACAAATATTTGATATTCCTCAAATGTAGGGAAATGGCTATTTATTTTCAGATTCCAGAATAATCTGAGAGCCTGAACTGCTTAGAGATAACATGCTCCATAGAGTCTGACTGCCTGTGTTTGGATCAGCTCTGTCATTTTCTTTCTATGTGATTGTACTCCGTTATCATCTGTAGACCTCACTTTCCTCTTCTGAAAGATGGGAGTGATAAGAATACCTACCTGTGGAAGTTTGGCATTGTTTATGAATTCCACAAATAGATATTGGATTATGTTTGTGAACTAGTCTGTTCCTCTGGGCATATTAGATTGTATTGGAATCAGAAGTTTCACTTTTACTGATTAAATTATAATTAATGCTTTGATAGGGCCACTGCAATCAGTTGAGACCATTGTCTCCTTCCTATATGACTTTCCTCTCCATCATACTTCTCCTCATATAATCCACAGGCATTTCTGGGATCCAGTTCAGGGAAAGTTGAGTTGGGGGTATATGTAATTTGAGTTTAGCAGGATGTAGTTGAGTAGTTCATAGTATTTTGGTGTACAGCTACATAATTGCTAGCAGTCCCAGTGTTTTAGTCAGCCAAAGGGGTCCTGATGCAAAATACCAGAAATCGGTTGGTTTTTATAAAGGATATTTATTTGGGGTAGAAGCCCACAGTTACCAGGCCATAAAGCATAAGTTTCTTCCCTCACCAAAGTCCACTGCCACGTGTTGGAGCAAGACAGCTGCAGACGTTTGCCAGGGTTCAGGGTTCTTGGGTTGCTCTCTTCCCAGGGCTGCATTTCTCTCCGGCTTAGTTTCTCTGTTTTCTCCACAAGGTCAGCTGTAGTCTATGAGGCACTCTAAGCTTAGTCTACAGCTGGCCTTATGGAGAGAGGCAATCAGGCGAATGGCTTGTCTCTATCCTGGGGCCTTCTCTCCTTCCTCACAACCAAGCTCCTCTGTCTGCTCACCTCCCTGGGCTCCAGCATCAAAACTCCAACATCAGCACTACCACAACTCTGTCCTTTGCCATGCCTTTTATCTTTGATTGCCCACCCACCAAGGGGTGGGTCTCAATACCCTACTGACATGGCCCAATCAAAAGCCCCAATTATAACTTAATCATGCCCAGATGAACAGATCAGTTTACAAACATAATCCAATATCTATTTTTGGAATTCATAATTACATCAAACTGCCAAACTGCTAACACAGTAAGGAATAACTTTCAGGAAAACATCTATGACCCATTTTGCAAACTCATTAGGGCATCCTACTAGGGCTAGAGTTTGTACTGAAATGTAAATGTGTCCCGTGGCTCTCAGCACCAAAAATATGTATGTAGTAGAGGAGAAACCATATTTGAAATGTGTGAGGCCAGAAGCCAGTTTGGGGAAAATTCTTTCAATTATAGACTATATAAAATCATATGAGGAGGTTTTGTTTCTTATATCTGGTTAAATCTGTCAATGACTACAAACTATATTTTAATCAATTGTTTTTCTATTAATTTGTAAAAATGATAATACAAAATAATATTTGTGTGAAAGAACAATCAAAGAATAGGCACCAAAAATATAAATAATATTTTATAGTATCAGGAAATTAACAATATTCTTATTTTTCTAGATTTGGTGGTTTATGATGACATTTGTCAGCTTTTTAAACTTTGCAGTTTTGTGATTTTTCTATACAATGAAAGAATGTTGTCATTTTTAATTTGTAGTTTTTGTCTTTTTCAAGATTCCTCTAAATTACATAAAAACTAGATACATCCCACCTAACATATAATGAGTAATTTTATTTGCCAATTGCTGTTAATGATTTTACATGTAAACCTCATATTCTCAAGCTTTTATCCCAAGTCAAAACTGTGTACTTTTAACCCACAGCATCTCTTCTCCTTCTCTGCCATCCAACCCCCAGCCCATCTCATTTTCTCTCCTCTAGCATAACTGCAGATTTAAAAATTTCTCTGTGCCATTCTGTCTCTCCTGCCATCTGATAATTTGAGAGTTTATTTAAAATTCAATCCCATTAACTTAAATGTCTGATCCATTTTTCAAGAATCATCTGAGCAGTCATTTATATTTTAATTCATTGGTTTACAACCTTCACAACACATTAAAATCAACTGGGGAGCTTGAAAAACTTTCAATACTCAGGCAACACACCAAAAAATTGAATCAAAATCTCTAATGGTAGGACCAAGGCAAATTTTTTAAGGATGAATCCAATGTGCAGGTGGGATTGAGAACCAATGGCTTAGTTGAAGGAGCTATGTTTTTGATGAAATTTCGGTGAAAATAGAGAATGCTTCCCTGAAATTGAGGCTGGAAGTAGAAGAGAAAGCACCTAGGAAGAAAAAAGCTTACAGAGTACAAAAGCTAGGGATCTACAAAAAAGGACCGCTTTTTTGTATGGTTAGTGGAGAGAATAAAGGCAAATATGTGAATTCAGCCTCTGTCACTTTACCTGTTGCGTGAACTCATTAAATCCTATGCAATCTTGGGATCTTCATTTGTAATATTGGTGTAATATGTACATTATGGTTTGTTTTGAAAGTTAGAGGTAATTTATGTAAAACAACTAGTGATTAAAATTGGCACTTATTATTGCTATTGTTATTCATTATAAAGGTTTATAGTACATAGTAATTGCTTCCAGGGAGTTATAATTGTTAATGCATCCAATTGTATGATACTCTCTAATGGCAAAATCTTCTGAGCTCTCTGAGGGCTAGGCAACTTCTATCTTATTCATTGCTATAATCATAGACCCTAACAAGTACCAAATACATATTAGAACCTTAAAAATACAATTGAATGGGTACGTAAACGAATGTTTCCTATAGCTTAATTGCATTGGTTCAAAACAGAAGCATGACACCAGATTATATATTTCTTTTGTAATCTCTTGCAGTACCTTTTTCTTTCTCTTGATTTATAGCAAATTAAGCTGATAATAGTTTACTATGTGCAAGGTACTATACAAAGAGTTTTTAAAATTAGTGCTTAATTCTATGAATTACATCTTATAATTATTCCCATTTTACAGATAAGAAAGGTGAAGTATGGAAAGGTTAAGTCATTTGCCCAAGACATGTAGCTAGGAATCTGGTGAGTTGGTATTTGAATTTAGGCAAGTCAGACTTGAGAACAAGTTCTCTTAATCATTAAAGCGTATTGCTGCCATCATTATTTCACCAGTGCAGAAGCAGCCATCGTTCTAAGCTACTTAAGTACTTGAAACAATTGTTCGTCTCTTATCTCAAAGTTATAACCAAGATTCTTCTTCTAGGTTTCTTGGGAACTACATAACTCTGGGGAGAAAATAATTGTATTGGGCAAAGAGATATAATTACCCTATTTAATTTGCTTGGAAAAACAATTTTTACTTTGAAAAAATGATGTTATTAATTTTTTTTGGCTTAGACAAAAACACATGGACTC